>PVIC010004471.1:0-59890 GCA_004025085.1 Thryonomys swinderianus
AAAAAAAAGTAGCTGTTTCAATAGCTTAACCTATTGAGATTTTATCAGTGCCTAACTGACCTGGGGGAAAGGAAATAACCAATACTTTGCATCTCTCATCATCCTATCCCACCCAAACCAGGGAATAGGCTAAAAAGCATGGTGAAGAACAGCTTTGGTATGAGTGAATATTTAATCATAGGATTATGACAGATTCATTTCTTCCTACACCTATCACATCACTCATGACTTACTTATAGTAGTTTTTATCCATTAAATCACTTCCAGCTTTTAACAAAATATCACAAAAGATATTAAAAATAATAATTTAGAGAGAGCAAGCATCAGAAAGATTGAAGTTTGAACTATCAAACTAGAAATTTTAAAAAACTATGAATAATTTTCTAACAGCTTTATACAAAAAGGTAGACAATGCATTATTATAGATGAGCAATGTAATGTGTAAAAACTGGTACTTTCAAAAGATCAATAACACCTATAAACCTTTATCTAAATAAGAAAAAAAGAGACATACACATTAGTAATATGAGAAATGAAACAGGATATTACTACCTAACCCACACATGTTAAAATGATAATAAATACTGTGAATGACTCTATGCCAAGAACTAAAATAGTCTATATAAATCAGCCCCTTAAAACACAATCATCCAGGACCAGAGGGCTAGCTCAGTGGTTCTGGCACCTGCCTCGAAAGCACAAGGTCCTGAGTTTGATTCCCAGAAACCACATACAATGCTGGGTGTGGAGTCTCATGCCCACCAGCCATCAATGCCACATACCGCAGTGCCAGGCGTGGTGGCTCACGCCTGTAATCCCAGCACTCAGGCAGGAGAATTGCTGAGTTCCAGGTTTGCCTGGGTTACATAGTGAGCTCAGCCTGAACTACAAAGCGAGACCCTGTCTCAAAAAAAACAAAACAAAACAAAAAACCCACTATCATCCAAACCCCACATAATAGTAAGACAATCATAATAGGAATATATCTATTATGAATATTAATCAATAATAAATAACTTTACTAACTTCCTTAAGTATCCAGCTCAGAGGGAGTCATGGGTAAAATTGACTAACCATTTAAAGAAGAAATTGTAGGGCTGGAGATTTAGCTCAGTGGTTACGGCGCCTGCCTTGCAAGCGCAAGGCCCTGAGTTCGATCCCGGTAACCACATACAATGCTGGACGTGGTGACTCACGCCCACCAGCAATCAATACCAATACCACAGTGCCAGGCATGGTGGCTCATGCCTGTAATCCCAGCACTTGGGAGGCAGAGGCAGGAGGATTGCTGAGTTCAAGGCTTACCTGGACTACATAGTGAGCTCAGGGCCAGACTGAACTACAAAGTGAGACCCTGTCTAAAAAAAAAAAAAAAAAAAAAAAAAAAAAAAAAAAAAAAAAAAAAAAAAAAAAAAAACCTTGATCATAAAGAAGAAATTATAACAAATCTCTACAATTGCTTCTAAGAGATAGAAATAGAGAAAATACCTTCTAACATATTTTTTGAGGCAGCATCACCCTAATACCAAAGCACTGTAAAGACATTTTAAGAAAACTATGGATCGATCGATATATCCCATAAATAATATGAAAAAAAATTCTCCAAAATATGAGCTAATCAAACCTCACAATACATGAAATATCAGTGCACCATGTGATTATATTTATCCTAGATATGCAATACTAGCTTAACATTTAAAAATCAGTTATTGAAATCCTTGAGTTGTGGTTTCCACCTGGATCCCTCACAAAGGCTCATGCACTCATAGGTGGGGCTTTTGGGTGGTGACTGGATCAATGGGTGTGTGATACCAAACTAATCTCCTGGTGAATATATAGTTGAGTATGATGGTGGGAGGAGAAGAGGTGGATCACTGCAGGTGCAGCCTGGAAGTGTATATCCTTTCTACTCTCTTGATTCTTTGCTGTTTCTTGCCAACCCTGCCATGGACTGTTTCTACCCAGCCATGCCTTTCTACCATGGTTCTATGCCTTGCAGGTAGATGACCGTAGACAGAAGTCTCTAGAAATTGAGAGTCAAAATAAACCTCTTTTTTCTTTAATATATGAGTGTTGGTTATGAGCAACAAGAAAGTAAGTCAGAGGATGCGATAATAATCAAGATAGTCCATAGATGAGTTTACAGCTAAATGTGATCTTGGGTAGTGTGTTAGTTACTCTTCTCACATTACTGAAACAAAATACCTGACACCCAAAGTAAGAGAGAAAGAGGTTCATTTAGCTTACAGTTCATAGAGGTCTTTGTCTATAATTGGTTGACACCAAGGCCAGGATGACAAACAGGCATGGCAGAACAGGAACAATGTAGCGTGCACAAAGCATCAAAGGTAACAAGACAGCCTTAACATTCTCCCTGCTGCTTTTATCCTATTCAGACTACTTAGAGCAGGTACCATTCACACACATCCTTCATCCTAGCACTCTTGAGGATAGCACTGCATCATTAATCAATGCCAGTTTTGCATACTCTGGGTCAGGCCTAAGGCCACATGAGTTTTTAGGAGGACAGTGAGACCCAGACCACAGTAAGTAGTAAAGCTGAGTCCAAAGAGATGGATCACTTTAGTTCTGGCAAGGAAGAGTCTATTTCCCATCCTGGCTCCTCCTTGACTGATCTTTCACTTCCCTCACTGAGTCACGAGCAGCTTCTCCTCTGGTTTGACCTTCTGTTGTGCGGTCCTGTCCTGTCCTGAAACCAAATGACAGTGGACTAAAATGTCTACAAATTATGAGCCAAAGTAAATTTCTCCTTTATGTTATGGTATCCAGATATATGTGTACCAGAACATATTGAAGATATCAATCCCATCAGCAAGCTAGAGCAGAGAGACCATAATGATGATATTAATATACACTGAACCCTTGGCTTAGCAACTCAATTCTTTCATGAAAGCTGGTTGTAAGTCAAACTGGTCATTTGAAGACTTGGCCTCCTCTATACAGCCTTCAAGTCTCTCTTCGGTACACAGGCAGATCTCTGTATCTTTAGACATTGGCCCAGGATTTCTCAGTTAACTCCAGGCAGGAAAGGAGGTTACAATGCTTATTCCAGAACTCCTTAAGGGTTAAATATATAGCCATTTGGAAACATAAGTAGCCAGCATTCAGGCCATAACTCAAGACTTCATTTATAAGTTAAAACTAAAATTCCAATCATAAACCAAGTTGTTTGTACAGTAGGCTGGACGTAACTTGAGCATCCACTGCATACACAAAGCCCTTGGACAAAACAGAACATATTTTCATGACAGAAATGTTGATCAAACCAGGAATAATGGGGGTACACAATAATAAAAAATATATCAATAACTCTACAAGTAACATCATATTTAGAGATGAAAAGTAGGAACTGTCTTGGTAAGAGGAGGAATAAGGCAGAACTGTCTTGATGCACAAGCCCTTTTCAACATCATGTTGGAATTTCCACTTCAGTAAAAGAGGAAAATTAAGATATGCGGATTGAGAAGGAATAATTAAAGCTCTTTATGTTCATAAAGGACGAAAAGGTGCAGAAAATCAGAAGGAATCATCATACAAATAAAAAATAAACTCTTGGAACAGATATGTAATTATAGTGGAGTGGTAAGAAATGCACTGCACTGTTTCAAAATTTTGATAATGGGAGGAAAATGTGATTATGTGGCTAAAGGGGGAGTAAGTGGGAAACTTCTGTGTCTTATGAATGTAAGTATTTTTGTAAATACTGTCATTACAAAAGAGAGAAATGTGACATTATGTGCTTTTACAACAGTATAACAAAGTTTATCTTAAATTCTATGAAGTTATATACAGAGTGCCATGGAAATATGTGGCAGAAGGAATTCTCCCTGGCAACTCAGGAAAGCCATGGGCCAAGGAGATAGATTTTGAGATGTCGCCAAGGCTGAGACATTGACACCCGGTGAAGAGGATACAGGTATTAAAGCTACAGAACACAAATTAGTGAAAGCATTGTGTGTGTAACAGACCTGGAATTAATCACACTGACAAAGCTTTAAGAGTTTTGGTGCTCTGGATATTAGAACAAAAGTCACAGTGCCAAGGATTCACGATACTTAAATGAGTCCACAAAATGTCAACTTTATTTATAAATCAGAAGGAAATAAAAGAGCTTTCAAAATTCTTTGAAAACATATCTTGGGCCGGAGGGTTAACTCAGTGGTTCCAGTGCTTGCCTCGCAAGTGCAAGGTCCTGAGTTCAATCCCCAGTAACCACAAACAATGCTGGGCGTGGAGACTCACGCCCACCAGCAATCAATACCACATACCACAGTGCTGGGCATGGTGGCTCACGCCTGTCATCCCAGCACTCAGGAGGCAGAGACAGGAGGAGGATTGCTGAGTTTGAGGCTTGCCTGGGCTACATAGTGAGCTCAGGACCAGCCTGAACTACAAAGAGAGACCCTGTCTCAAAAAAAAAAAAATCTTAACAACTAATATTAAGATAATTGACTTTATAACAATGTAAAAGCAAGCTATTTTGACTATTTTCCAGTATTCATTTTATTTGTTCTATTTTTAATCCTTAACATCACCACCTGAAAAACAGGCAGTAAATTAAGGAATTAAATTATATGAATATGTGAGCAATTTTCTTGATTTAAAGTAACTTATGCGTAATTTATTAATCAGTAAACACTGACATACTAAACGTATTTGAGCTGAGAAGAATCTAAATTACTTTAGATGATTTAATCTTTCAATTTACTCATTTATGTGAAGAATGCTAATATTACTCCAAGTATGTGTAATTTCTTCCTCTCATGAGCACAAGGATTATACATTTTTTTGAATTTTTTTATTGAATTCTTTATTGGTACAATTTATATACATCTCACAATCACACATAACATTGGGGAATTTGTACCAATATATAACACAAGTTAATTCTCATTTTAAGGATTATACATTTTATGTGACTCACACATACCTTTAAACCACAGTCTAAAATTATTTTGAAAAGAAAAAGAAAGTGCATGTGTATAGGGGGTGGGGTTGTGGGTGGGTAGGGATATAGGTAAAAATGCGAATTAACTCGTGTCATATAGTGGTACAAATTCCCCAATACTGAATGTGGTTGTGAGCTGTATATAAAATGTACAAAGAATTCAATTTAAAAAATTAAAAAATTAAAAAAATCTACATCTCCAACATGTATATAGCTGAACTGAAGACATTTACCATATTATTTATTTCTCAGCTACCTCATATAAAGCAGGGTGCACTATTTTAAAATAACATTTCCTTCTCCCATCAGACTTTCTACTTCTGTGTATCCTTATCTCTCAACAGCAAAACCAACATATCACATAGAATGAACAGACAGAAATTTATATGAAACATTTTATGGAACCTTTCATTTTTTTTTCCTGAAATACACACACACACACACAAACACACACTCCTTGGAGCAATGGGGTTACTGATATATCTTTGTGCCCAAAACACTGTCTCCAATGGAAATGAAACTATTTCTCTAAGGGAAAATATTCAGGCTCAAATTCTGTACAGATTCAGTGTCAGATGAATGTGTTGATTCATAGATGACATGTTGGTAGTGTGTCTTCTGATGGTGCAAGGATCATATGAGCTCTCTTGGGTCTCTAAGGTCCCTAAATTCATTCCAGAGAGCTCCATCCTATGACCTAATGGCTTTCAGAGATGCCAATACTTAAATATCAACACCTTGAGAGTTTTCAGTGCTATGGTTTAAATATGAAAGAATTCTCAAACACTCATGCTTTGAGGGCTCAAACCCTAGAACAATAATACTCAGAGATGGGATCTAAAGAAGATTATGAAGCCAGGAGTGGTGCCTCACGCCTGTAATCCGAGCACTCGGGAGGCAGAGGCAGGAGGATTGCTGAGTTCGAGGCTTGCCTGGGCTACATAGTGAGCTCAGAGCCAGCCTGAACTACGAAGCGAGACCCTGTCTCCAAAAAAAAAAAAAAAAAAAAAAAAAGCTAAAGAAGACTGTGAAGGCCTTTACTTCATCAGGGGGTTAAAACACTGATAGATCATAGTTTAGTATCCTTGTTAGCAAGAAATGGAAATAGAAATGGAGGGAGTTGAAGGAAGTGAGTCATGGGGTCAGGGCTTTGAGCACAGTCTCTTCTTCCCTGACCCTTCCTCTTGGATCCCCACCACCTGCACCTCTGGGACCCTGTGAAGTGACTGACTTATCTCTGCCACACCCTTCTAATACAATGCAGCAACGCAGCTGAGTGATGGACTGTGAGACGAAGTAAACCTTTCCCTCTTTAAATTGATTTTCTCAGGCATTTTGTTTCAGGGGCCAGGGACACAAAGGTCAAACAGTCAACATATAATTTTTTTTTTGTTTCATTTTGTTTTTTGAGACAGGGTCTCTCTTTGTCGTTCAGGCTGGCCCTGAGCTCACTATGTAGCCCAGGCAAGCCTCAAACTCAGCAATCCTCCTGCCTCTGCCTCCCGAGTGCTGCAATTACAGGCGTGAGCCACCACGCCCGGCAACATATGAATTTTTTGACATGCACACACATGCACATGCACATTGCAGCGTTACATGTATGTACGTGTGCAAGTTCCATGAACGTGTATATATGTACATTGCATGCCTATTTATCATGTGTAACACAGACAACCAAAATATACTCACACAATCACCACCTGAGGTCTGACTGACCTTCTAATGAACTATTATTAAGATGGAAGAAGTAAGCAGAAAAAAGAAAGCACGTTGTAGCACAGAGGCTTGTGTTTTGCCCAGACCCCTGCAGATTCTCCACAGTGCTTAGTGGTTGCTTTTCTTACTGCTCATTAACACTCCAGCCCAAAGGAAGGCAGATTGTTTCCAAGCTTTCCTATAACCTCATTGTCTTCTCCTTGTTTGCACCCTTTCCTTTCTTGGTACAGTTCCAAAGAGCATTGTCAAGAGTAACTTTGTTGAGTAAAGCACTTCTATATCTCAGATTGCAGGGTCAAAGTGTGGCTATCAGGGTTCATCCTCCCCTGGAGTGCAAGGACAAAAGGAGCCCTCTGGGTGCCATGGCAAGATTCACCTAGGTGAGCAGAAAGTAGCTGCCGCTGTCTCGTCACATTTCCCCACATTTCTCCCATGTTTTAAGCCATTGTGTGTGTTATTAAGCAATGGTCTGATTCTATTACTGCACTTTATTTTTCATTCACAGAGTTGAAGTCATTTATGCAAGTGTTCATATGTTAATGAATAAATGAGGAGTTCACTTTGATCAAGGGCCAGAACTAAGCTTCTGGAACATTTTAACACTTGTCTACCATTTGTTATCTGGTCACTCTCTTTTTAAATCATTTTGGCTCCTCACAGATTGAAGAATGAAGACAGAAAGAGAATTAGATTTTTCTCTTGACAAGGGGAGAGCAAGAGAAGGAGATGGGTGACCCAATGGCATCACTCCCATTTTCCTACCTAGAACTTCTCAAGCTTGCCTGATGACTTGAACTGTATGTAGTATTGCTAATACAGTAACTCCTGGCATGAGCACTACCCTCACACCCTCACTCCTTGGCTTTACCAGGAAAAGGCCAGAAAATTAATGAATCCTAAGCGCCAGAGGATGAGTCTGGGCTTCTTTGTTCTGGGAGAGGGAGGGTGAAGGAGTTTAATTATTTTTAAATTGCTACTAATTAATTCATTAATCATTGATTAAATGCTAATTTTATTAGTACATATTGTAAGGAGTAATACAAATCACATCTTAATCCTCTCTTTTTTAAACAGACATCTCAGATATCCCAGATGATTCTATACTCTGGTAAATTTAGGAAGCTACTCTAACACAAAGGAGGAGTTCAACTCAAACATGCCATTGGTGATAGGCAATTTTGAATATATTATATATATATATATATATATATATATATATATATAGTTTGTTTGTTTGTTTGTTTGTTTGTTTTGCAGTACTGGGGCTCAAACCTAGGCCCTTGTGCACATATAGGAGTTTTATTTTAACTAACCTAACATGAAAAACCACAGCTGTAGTGGCACATCTAACTTTGGGGTAGAGGAATAGGAGGGAAAAGGCTGCTATATCCAACTGAAACTCATGTTTCTGAACAGTGTGGGTGAATCTATGTAGGGACGAGTCGGGGTCTTCTCTCGAGGTCCCAGTTAAACAGTGCCTGAGAGCAGTAGTGGACTTCCTATGTGATCTTCTGCAAAGAGCTCTTTCAGACAATGTGAGGTCAGGCTGTGTTAAAATTGAGTGAAAGGTGGAAAAGAAATGTGGAACGTGCTGTGTTACTATACCTAACTGCTTCACTGATAATAAGGACATTGGGAAACAATTTTCTTGAAAGGTGCAATATTGAGAAATCACTTGGCTTTGAAAAACCTGGAACTTCTTTCACCGGGCACTGATTTGTGCTGATTTCATGTAGCCAGAAGCTTGGTGAGTAGAAGAGTCATCCTGGATGAGTGTCAGAATCTCCATATGTGTTTTACTAGAAATCAATGGCACTGTCACCACTATTAGCTCATGAGATTTCAAGAAGCTATTGCCAAAACAAGTGAAATGAACTTCTGAAGGAGCCCTTGGGATTCTGAGCAACTGCTGACTGCCAAAGGGTAGTCTCTGGAAGCTTCCATTGTATTGGGCCTCTGTATCCTTGGCAGTAGCCTCTCTAGAGGAGAGCTACAGTTTGGAAAAGGCCCCTAAATAATCACACCAGAAGGGTTTGGTACTGACTGCATAAAATTTCTGGTGTTTCTCATTTAATCCCAGGTAATTCTGGACACCCTGGAGAAAATATAAAAGTTAAGGTAAGTCACTCACACACCACTCCTTTTTCATTTAGTATTTGTAGAACCTGTGGACTTTGATAGATCCTTTTGTCTGCTGAAGAGTGACATGAATTGATTGAATACCTGCATTTTGTTTTAGCCAACAAGTATAGGAGAAATATTATAAGCACAGATTACATACCCTGAAGTATACAAGGAAAAGGTTTAGTCACAAGTGTGAAAGTGATTAGTAAAACAAGTCTTAAGAACAACAATTTAAGCGACTTGTCAAATAATTGCATAAAATCGAGCTGCAGGGATAGAAGGCATTATCAGGAAGTAGGAATCTTGATTCTAAGCTCTGAATATTAATGTATTATGATAAAGGATTTAGTCAGAATTGAAGCAGGTAGAATGTAGAGATAAAGAAGAGAAAACAAGTCAAGTCCAAGATACAGCGTTGATGTTAATACTAAACATATTCCTCTAGATAAGCACCTTGAGTTAGTCTGAAGGCTCTAGAACACTTGTTGGCACTGTGAACCAGCTCTCCCATATCTCAATTCCTAGGGATGGATTTGGAAACAGTCATATATCTAGAAACTGCATGCAACAGTGTAGAAAGTTTTATGAGGTTAGTTAATATGCATGTTAGAAATGTACTGATGTCTGGCTTTTGAATATTTCTCAGACTATTTAAGGGACCATCTGAAATTCTCACTACTTTCAGATAGCTTTGCTATGATTAAATGTATTATCCAGCATGAGAAGCAACTACTGGGATACTAGCAATGTTAAGACCTTAAATCATGACTACAAAGCAAATTAGCTGACTGTCACTTGCTTCGGGAAGGACTCAAATAAATGAGGTATCTTGAAGTGCAGCTTGGGAAAGTAAGGCACCAGGTTGAGGAACTGGTGCTCTGTCCTGATCCTTCCACTCCTACAAGTCAGAAAGAAGCTCCAGGAACAGTGAAGAGGAGTAGGCAAATAATGACTTGTTGGTAAAGTGGAGAAAATATCAAGGTAGTAAAAGGAACTTTAAATGAAACAGAACACAAGAAATATTTGGTGCACATTAGATGGTCTATAAATATCAATTCTTTCCCTCTGCTGTCTTTCTTAAACAGTGTTGAAGGGGTATCAGTATTCTGAAATTTTCATACTAGGAAATATATACATGTGACTCTGAAATCTACAGATGAGAGAATTCATATATTTCCACCAAAATGTACCTTTTATTTAACCAGTTATTTGACTCCAGCTTTGGGTTAATTAAAGATACTAATTTTTGGGCTCCTTTTGAAAACTTTTCTCTTTAAGATACATTCGACAGTGTATTGAATAAAAGTAGCTTTACATAAATGTGAAATTATTGTGTAATTCTATTTGGGGAATAGTCTAAAATGTAAGGAAACAATCTATGATGGATTGTCAGAACAGGAGATGATGTGGTGGTGTGGAGGATGAATGAAGGAGAGTTTCAGAGAGCTTTTTGAATGGAATAGTGAGGTTAACACTCTGTAACTTCATAGGGATTTGAGTTATAAAATCCATTGATGTACATTTTATATTTTTGTAAAGTCCCAAGGCAAAACTAGAAATATTGATTTCAATTTAGTGGTATATATGTACAAGTATTTAGAAGAAAAATAATGTTGTTACTTACTTTGAAATGTATCCAAGAAATGGATCAATAAATGGATAGAGGAGTATGCACTTATTATAATAAAAGTTTATAAATAAAAAATTAGAGCACTAGAAAATTATATGATATGTACCCAGTTAGAGAGGGAACTACATAACTCAACACTTTAGCATGAGACCAAATTTATCTTATCTTTCTGTAAATATTTTGCTGTTTGGAGTTTGAAAAAATACAAAATTCTGTATATCCCAAAAATATTACTGAAAATTCACTACTTTTAGAAAGGTCTCTATTTCTTAGATTACACTACAGAAAAAAAGTTTACTGATGAAATCTAAGAATTGATTATTTCTACTGTAATATTTCAAATTTCCTGTGTACTTGAACAGTCTGTGAACAATACATTAGAGAAAAAGATTTCCCCATTTGTCCTGTGCTTGTTTATACCCAGCTCTTGATGCAAATGCTGAAATTACTTATTTATCATCCTGACTGATAAAGATTTAGAGCTGACTATGTCTAACGTGGAAAAAATACATTTCCGTCAACACAGAAACATGTGTTCAGCTCATCAGTACTGCATGCAAAGAAACATCAAATATTGCAGGGCTTTTTGTTCCTTCTCCATACTTGTCAGCCTGTCAGCTCCACATCCCAGGCACTCAGCAAACTGTAATTTCCACAGCTCTCAGCCGAGGGCATGGCGACCTATACAGCTAACCTCACATAAATATCACAGAAACCTTCCAAAGAAAGAGGAAACTAAAACATCTAAAAATGACCAATATTTTAGTTGTTCAGGTGGTCAGTTTCCATGTCTTCTTTAAATGCATGTATTTTTATAAATGTAGTCAACCTCTTTTACTATACAGCTTTTAGCAATGAGTTTCAAATATAGTATTCAAAACATTCATTGTGATCATCTCAGTTCCAAAAGAGATATATTTCATAGTCATTCAAACTGACTCTAATTAATTAATTTTTTGATTGACATAATATTTGTACATATTTATGAAGTAAAATGTGATGTTTTGATGTTTGTATTCATTGAGTAATAATGAACTTAAAGGAAACCATGCATAATATCAGGGAGGAATTCATCACTCCTCCCTCCTTAACACATAATGTTCACTCTACCTTTTCCTAGCATTCCTCTTTATCTTCCCTGATCTTTTCTTGAATGCCGTCAGACTCAATTTTAGAACTGCTTCCTTTTCCTATTCATATTTTAAAGTAATTACACAGTTTCATAACATTTTAAATGTCACTATGGGCTGATGACTAAAATAATCTTTTCACTCTCCTGATTTCTAGACATGCATACTTAACTGTCTACTTAGTATGTCTAACTGCATATCTAACAGAGTGCTGAAACCTGGTATGTTGAAATGTGAGCTCCTCATCTTTCTTCCAAAGTCTACTTTTTTTTTTTTTTTTGAGACAGGGTCTCGCTTTGCAGTTCAGGCTGGCCCTGAGCTCACTATGTAGCCCAGGCAAGCCTTAGAACTCAGCAATCCCCCTGTCTCTGCCTCCCAAGTGCTAGGATTACAGACGTGAGCCACCACGCCCTGCACTGTGGAATGTGGTGCTGATTGCTGGTTGATTGCTGGTGGGCGTGAGTCACCACACTCAGCATTGTTGTATGTGGTTACAGGGATCGAACTCAGGACCTTGTGCTTGCGAGACAGGCGCCAGAACCTCTGAGCTAAATCTCCGGCCCACCAAAGTCTAATTCTTTTTAGGTCTCTTCTCCATTTATACACTCAGAAATTCCAAACTTACAAGTGCCCAGACAAGTGACTTCTTCCATTTTTGCACCTTTTAAACTTAATTTGTCAGTCAACCCTTACAACTGTATCCTGCAAACATACCTAGAGTCCAAAGACTTCTTGCACGCTACACTGCTAATCCCTGAGTCTGAGCTACCATTGTTTTTCTAGTAAACTACTGCACGCACCCAAACCATTCTCCCTGTTTCCACCTTTTTCCTACTTCCTTGTACGTACAACCTAACCACCAGAAAGATCTCATTAAAATATGAGTTGAGGGAGTCAGAGATTTAGCTCAGTGGTTCTGGCGCCTGCCTTGCAAGCGCAAGGTCCTCAGTTCAATCCCCCGTAGCCACATACAACAATACTGGGCTTGGTGGCCATGCCCACTGGCAATCAGTACCTCATACCACAGATGCCGGGCTTGGTGGCTCAAGCCTGTAATCCCAGCACTCGGGAGGCAGAGGCAGGCAGATTGCTCAGTTCAAGGCTTGCCTGGGCTACATAGTGAGCTCAGGGCCAGCCTCAACTACAAAGCGAGACCCTGTCTAAAAAAAAAAAATAAATAAATAAAAAATAAAAAAAAAATCCAACAAAAACAGAACAGAAAAACAGAGAAGCTGACAAAATAAATCTCTTTCATTTAAAGTAATCAGAAATAATACACTAAATTACAAATGTTGCTCTCTCTATTTCTACCACAATCTACTACATCAACTTATTTCAGGGTTATCTATTGTGAATGAGAGCAGTAAAGTCAAGGATAAAAGCATATTTACCTAATTTAAATTCAAAAATATTTTATCATTTTTGTCCATACCCCTGTTGGCAATTTATCTTGTTACTTTATGAGAGGAAATATCTGGCCTCTATTTCACTTGATTTTTATCTCATATGAGCATATGCAACTGTGAATTCTCCAGGTAACTGACTTTGTCACTGTCTTGAACTGGATTATCCCAAAGTGATAGAATTTTCATTAAATATTCTTGTGAATGAAGTTGGTTCAGAGCAATACGCCTCTCTCACATAGTACTGCCTCCAGATGGTGTTAGGCAATGAAAGCAAGTCTTATGCAAAATAATCACATGATATATCACTAATCACACCAATATGAAGACTTTATTACCAATAGGGATAGTGTTAAAGCCTACTTAGTGTTCAAAAAATGGTCTTGTTTTATTTTTCTCTGATACACCAACTAGCCTTTTCTATGAAAGGGCACTTTCTGATGCAAAAGTGGGCATCTACACATTCTTAGGCCACTTTAACAGGACTTTCAGATGGAGAAGAAACAGTGTCCTCCAAGAAGGTGAGTTATATAATACCTATAACTTGTTGATATGCCTGCTGGATTTTGTATAATATTCATTCCAGGGCTGTATATCTGTTAAACTTATAAAAGATCATGTCATTTGTTTTAAATATAACTAATTCTTTAAATCAAAAGCTACGTAGTTGTAGGACGCTGATAATACAGTTTATGGCTAACTTGCCATACATTTACACATCATGGAACTTAAGGAGAACATTCTAAATAAAGCAGTGGAAGTCTAATATCGTAATCGTGACAGACATATTCTAAGGTCCAATGGAGCGTGGTTAAATGTCAGCTTCTAAATTATGTCCTCTAAAAGTTTAATTACCATAACTTTACACTAAAGACACCCAGAAACGCATTAGTATTCATGAAAAAATTTTGATGAACTATGAAAAAAATATATAAAATTTTAGGCATATGCAACATTTAGAATGAAAGAAAATTTAGAAACTGTCTTGTCAAGACCATTCTAATTATTGCGGAAGAAAGCAAACAAAAACACTAAGGAAGCTGTCCTCATACACAAAATACTGCCCAGAAATTCTGGAACCAAAAACTTCTATTCTTAGTGTCTTGTTTTCTTTCCAAAATCCTATTAGACTTTGGTGTGTTATCACAAGTGCTACAAAAGTCCCTTAGTTGACTCACTCACTCATTCACTAAAGACAAAATATGGGCTCCTATGTGAAAAATTAATAGAGAACATTAAAATTAAGAAGTAGCTCCCTCCATAGAAAAGCTAGTAAGCTGTTTGGGGACAGTTAATGTACTGTGTCACTCACCGAATGCTAAGACTTCCTCTGTGACACTGTTTCCTGCACTTATCAGCCAGACAGGTCACCTGGGGACAATGAGATGGACGGTGAGTTGGGGCATGGTACTGAAGGCTAAGGCCGGATTACAGGGCCCCACCATTGCACTGCTTTCCCAGGGCCAGCCCAGGTGTCATATGAATCCAGGGTCACCACATGTTCTACAGACTGAATTTACACTCCTGAAAGTATTTTATTGCTGAAATGTGTAAAAAAAAAATGAATGAAAAGCAATTCACTCTATTGACTCTCACCTGTCTATTTCACACAGCTGTCTCAGACCAGTGTCCTCGCCAGCACTTGAGGTTGTGCCTTCTGTGAACAGTATAGTGTCTAGAACCTGCTCTTCCTGTATCTCTGGTCCAGCATCTTAGCTGATAATAGGTAAAGGATGATAGCACATGCTTCAGTGCATTGCTGTGAATGCGAGAGATAAAGTAACTGGAATACTTCTGACCATATTAATATTCACTAAGCATTTGCTATGTGCCAGGAATACCAATAATCAATTTATATGTGCTATTTTGTTTTTAACATGTATATTAGTATTACTTCCATTATGCACACAGAAAACTGAAGTTTATATTTTTATTATTTAGGGGATTTGAAAGGTAGCAATTAGTAGAGCACTTGCTTCATGTACCTGAGGCCATGTGTTCAATTTCCTGAAATGAAAAAAAAAAGAAACAAAACCAGAAATAAGTCTCACCTTTTCAAGTTTTTCACAATTAGTAAATAGTAGAACTAGGATTTTAGTCAAAGCAGATTAACATATAAGCCCAGTTCCTAATTAATTAGAAATCCCAAGCAGTTAATTCCATTTTAACAACACACTTCCATGCCATTGTCATTTAATACCTTTTATATTTCTTAGACATTTGGATTTGATTTTCTCATATTTTCTATGATAAGCAATAGCTGCATTTTATATCAGTCATCTTGCGAAACTGTTACTTTTCTCTCACCTTGTGCTCCATTTACAACAGCTGATAACCAAAAACATCCATCTGGCTCTCAAAAGTCATCATTTTTTCTGCACGATTTCGCTCTGTAAGAACTACTCAGCTAATGGAGAAATGTGTGCACTTAGGTGTAAGGAATACATTAGAGCACAATATTTTCATTACAGTCTTCAGATTTGTAATGATACTTTCTATAGACTAAGAAGAATGGCTATTCTTTTCAAGTCACTTCATACAGGCTCAAGAAAACAATCATATTGTGTCACAAAGAATTTGAGCCCAATAGAAAGACACACATCTTTCTGATGAAAGATCTTATTAGGAAAAGACTGAAATTTCCTTCAGCAGTGACAGAGGTGAAGGTCTGCAGGAAATTCCGATAACAGAAGAATACCCCAAGTCGAACTGTCCTGAAAAGTTAGACTTTTACTTCATAATGCTTTGATATAGAATTCTTTTCCAGCTCAGAGATTCTATGGTCCCATTACTTTAAAAATTTATAATTTTCTTTGTCATCTCCAAATTTTCAAAAACATATAAATTAAGTAGAAAATTTACCAGGGTTCATAGCCATTTAGTAACTTTTTATCTGGAAGGATAAATATATCTGAAGTTTATCTGTAAAACTGATCATTTATAAATCAGACTTTCCTACATTTTATATCATCAGGCCCAGAAGAGCTGGCTTCTAGCGAACTGATCATGATGGAACCCATCCTAAGAGTTACCTTTTAACTTGCAGCAAGCGAAGTGAGCAGCTTTCATATTTGTACTTATACATCAGCCATCCTTTAAATCATTAAACTATCCATTCAACATGCATTTATTATGCATGTGCTATGTGCCTGGCACATCCCAGGAATAATAATACAAATGAAGCAGTCCATTCTATGTAACAGTTTAACAAAAAACTGTAATGTGCAATTATTATTATTTTTTTGGTATAAACTGATTGGCTTTTCTTTTCATTTTTTTTTAAGTTTTCTTTTACTTTCTAATGTCAGCTTTACGAGGCTTATTTTCCTTTATTGCAATTTTCAGGCTATAAGTCCAGGATGGAAATAGAAATTCTTAATGATCACGTTTTTTTTTTTTTTCTTTAGCATCTACCTCTGTAGGCATTTTCTACTACCCAAAAAGATGGCATAGAAATCTCCTTTCTTTTCTCAATAGAATCCTTTATTGGCACATTTTATATGCAGCTCACAATCACACTCAACACTGGGGAATTTGTACCAGTATATGACCTAAGTTAATTTTCATTTTTACCCATGTCCCTACCCACCTCACAAACCCCCATCCCCTATATACATGTTCATTCTTTTTCTTTCCAAATCATATTTATTCTTTTCCCCTCATTACTTTTCCCTACCACATTCCTTTTGAATATTTCCTATGAAATCTCCTTTCTACAAATAAAACATGTTGGATTTGATTGTCCTGAAGCATTACAGAAAACCCAAGGAGAGAACAACGGAAAATCCGTGGCAGGTGTTCTGTTTTCCAGAGTAGAAAACTTTAATCCTTCAGTCTAGAAAAATTAGAACAAAAAGAGAGGCACAGAGCAGTTCATCAGAGGCACTTTAGGAGATCTGCTGTGCTACCCTTAGGGATGGAAGAGTCTCCCGGAAGCCCACGATTAACTGGCTTGTTTTAGATTGCACAGATTGTGCACACTCAAGGAACATCTGATCCTGTGTCAGACACCACCCCTGTGCCAGGCGCTGCTCCCACCCCACAGGATGCCCATAAGGCAGCTTTTGCTCAGCTTTAGCATGTAGTTTGTCCAAAGGAAAAGGTACATGAACTGCTTGTGACAGTAACGACCCCACATCCACAAGGCCATTCTAACCCTGACTCTACAATAAAGTACAGGGCCTCTTTCCTGCCTTTAATTTCCCTTGAGTTGCAATCATTATGGACACTTATTTAAAACATTGCTGTGTGGCTTCTCCATAAAATGACACGTTTAAAATATGTTTTGCTGAAAAAACAATTTTGAAACTCAGCATTTAAAAATAATACCTGGGTGCTGGGAGACAAAACACATGGCATGACTTCCGGGATGCATGAAGTGCTCTATGTACCCCTGAGACCACTTACTGTTCATGTTTTCCTTGTAATGTTAGAAACAAGATTATTTCTTCACTCCAGCCAGTTTATCGCTCTTAGTGTTGGCAAAGACATGCTGGATGTACGAGCTACATACTTCTTCAGGGAAATATATTGAAGGTGTATAATTATAAAAAGTCTCAATGGCCTTTGGCCTTCTTCAAAGGAGTTGCTGATAATGATAACAATGTTTGAGAGAACCTTTTAACTAGTAATAAATTATGTATAAAAACCTCCCAAAACAAAAACAACAAATATAGGTGTTTATATTTTTAAATGAAATCATTTTATATTAGACAGAGTCCCCCGGGCCACTTTGTACATTGTTACCTTGATGCATTTCCACTGAATTTTTTTTTGAAATGTAATTTATTTTTAAAATGTATAAAGTATAAAATATTTCAATTTGCTTTTCTTTTTTATTAAACACCTATGTCTTTGTGATCTGTTTTAATTTTCTTCATGGGAGTCATATTCATGAATAAGTTGTCTGAACATTTTTTAAACTTTGACACGTTTCTCCCTTTTAACGTAGTTTTTGATATATTGTTAATATTTGCCTAATGTTGCTTAATACTCTGCTCTGACCCTCCACTTGATGAGTTCAAACAAATATGTCATTATTCTATTTTTATAAGTATATTTTACATTATTCAGAATAAAATGAAATTATATGTTAAAAGTATTGAACTTTTACTTCAATTGGTTGGTCAAAATTGTTCTTGTGATATCTTGACACATTTGAAAAAATAAAGGTCAAAAATACCCTTTTAGACCACCAACAACCTTTCACACTCCATCTGTAAATGGAGTACTAAAGACTCAAAGTCAGTACACTGGGGTTCCAATCACAGATAGGATTTTACATCACTGAAATGTTTTTGTTTTTTAATACAGGGTCTCACTTTGTAGTTCAGGCTCACCCTAAACTCACCACATAGCCCACACAAGCCTCGAACTCACAGCAATCCTCCTGCCTCTGCCTCCCAAGTGCTGGGATTACAGGCATGATCCACCAAGCCCAGCATTTGCAGCATGTGGTACTGATTGCTGGTAGGCATGAGTCACCATGCCCAGTATTGTTGTATGTGGTTACTGAGGATGGAACCAGGGACCTTGAACTTGCTAGGTATGTGCCAAAACCACTGAGCTAATTATCCAGCCCTAAAACATTTTTTTCTGAAATTTCAAAAATATTTGCAATTTATTTCCTTATGTAATAAATGTTGATGGTAATGCGGATCTCTTACCTCTGCACAGAAATAGTAAATGCAATTTTAAGCACCTCCTACATACTTAATATATTCCAGAGCTTTCTTTGTATTCATCCAAGTAAACATTAATAAAATGCAAATTTTCTTAGCTCTAGGCAAAAGAGCAAAAGGTAAGTTCAGAGAAGTTAGTTTTACTAATATGTGTATCATTGAACTCATATTGGTAGGTCCTGATTAAATATTTAGTGAATTCAGAGGAAAATGCACATAAATATTTTCATGTTTATTAGTCTAAACTATTACCAAAAACTAAATTTCTTTAACATTGATAAGAATTTTCCCAAAGTACTCTTTATAAACTGAAATACACTGCCCAACATTTTAATGTCTGAATTTTTTACACTGTTCCTTCATGTTTTACATAATTTTGAACAATCAAATTCTGTCATACATTCTATTAATTGCTTCTCTTCCTGGACAGAATCTTTCTAACTTGATATAGCCCTACATGTTTATGTTTGACTTGTTGCTTGTGTTTTTCTTGTCATAGCCATGCAATCATTGCCAAAACCACCATGAAATTATTGCCAAATTCATCATGAAAGTATTGCCAAAATCCATGTCATGGCATTTTTTTCCTTTGTTTTATTCTAGGAATTTAACATTTAAGTCTCTAGTCTATTTGAGAGTTTTTTTTTTCTTTTTTTTTGGTGGTAGGTGTAAATAAAGATCAAACTACATTCTTTATTTGGGCATATCCAGTTCTTTCATCACTATATGCTGAAAAGATTATGTTGTCTCTATTATACACACACACACACACACACACACACACACACACACACACACACACATATATATATATATATATATATATATATATATATATATATATATATATATCATTGCTGTCCCCTTTGAAAATTATCTGACTACATGTCGATCTATTTCTGGACCTGTTTTACTGCTCCACATAGCTGTGTATATGTCACTACCCTACTATATTGATTACTCTGTATTTTTTTACATATTTTGAAATCTGTAAGTGTAATGTTTCCAGCTTTATTTACTTTCATAACTTTTTTTAATGAAACAATAGACAGAGTGAAAAGCCAAACTATAGAATAGAACACACATGTATATGATGAGGTTAATCTTCAAAATATTTAAAGAACTCCTAGTACTAACAAAAATCTAATGATGAAGAAAAATAGGCTAAAGATATACATAGACATTTGTCCAAAATACACGCATAAATGGGCATTGTTCTTATTATGGGAAGTCAAAGGAAACCCATAATGTGATATCACCTCAATTAATAGAGTGGCTATTAATTTAAAAATGAGTTTTGTCAAGAGGGATTAGAAATTAGACTCCTCAGACGCTGTCGGGGAGATAGTAAAATGGTGCAGCCATTATGGAAAACAACATAGAGCCTTTGCAGAAAATAAAGAGAGATAAAGCAATCCTCGTCTACCCTTTGGACAGGGAGCACTCACCCAGAGCAGGGAGGTCTTAATTTTAGCGCTGCACCATGAATCAGTCTCACCATCACAAGCTTGATCCCAGCATCACACACTCTAAATCTAGCCACCTCCAAAAACCCCACCTATGACCCCCCACAAAGCTTTGGGTAGGCATCTAGATAGAAGCCATAACTGCTAATTACTCAGTCTTTTAAAAATTGTGTAAATCTCTCTAGCTTTAAATTCCCCATGCATGGTGGCAGGAAGAGCCATCGTGTGTCACAACACACCACTCGCACATTTTCTGGACATCTTTACCTCACTGTATGGACTATGGTTCTGCGTGCAAATCACCTTAAATCTTCACTGAATGGGCTAGCGTCTTGTTGTTACCTGTGTACTGAAATACAAGTACGTCACATCCATACACAATGAAGTGTCTCTTCTCAGCAAAAGTATCAGGGTATGGAATTAATTAAGTAGGAACAAATTCTTTCATAGATATACTGCAGAAATGCTAGACTTCTTTTGAAAAACAAATTATTTTCTGAGAAAAAATTTCCATTGAGATTATATAGAACTAAAGATTATTATCACATTACTTTTGTCATGTTTTTCCTTTGAGATTTTTGTTACCTTGAGACAAAATCCAATGAATTAATGTTAGCTTTTAAAATGTGTTCCTTTACTTTTAACATTTTACTTAGTACTCATTAAATTCTTCCTTTGTATTTAATACACTTACATGACTATTATGACTAAGGTGATTTTATTTTTCTCATTTCCTTTAAATATGGAGATACTGTATATCTATCAGATATGCCCCTTCTTTAAGAAATGGGCATTATTTAAATCTAGAAACTAAATAACTTACTGAAATTTCACTCATTACTGTTATAGCAAAGTTCAGATGAAACCAAATATTTTGTCTCCCATATTATTATAGTATCTGCTGATAAAATATCCCCTTTGTTTTTCTTAAATTTCACCTATTTTTTTACAGAAAATCTTATTTTGAGTCATCTTTGCTTGACATTTGCTGTTGATTTTGATTATTTAACAGAAAGGGAAGCTCACCGTAAGTTTCAAAGAAAGAAAGTCTTACATCACTCATAAATATAAAATGGTCATGTCTAAATAATTTGATCTAACCGATAGGAACTCACTAAGATGTGAGTGGTCCAGAGAGCATTTCAGAATCTAGAATAGCTATGGAATTTTGCCATTTCTTGGTTAGATACCAGAAACAGTTAATACTTGGGTTTACCTTTCCCATCCATGAGAAATTATTTTGGCCTTCACTTTGTGGAACTGTGCAAATTAAACATAAAGCTGCTCAAAGTATATGCATTATGTCAAGAGTAAACAACTGAAATATGATGTCTTCACCTCTCCCAGGGAGATACCTGGGTCAATTTCTAGTTTTAGTTTTCTGAGGCATCTCCTTATTGACTTTCATAGTGGCTATACTAATAAAAATAAAATTTAAGAAGTAATAAGACAAATAATTTGAAATATTGCATGGTTTCTTTTACGTGAAAAAGCTAATCTATAAATTAATTATAAAGCAAAATAAAAGATAATTGGGCTGGAGATTTGGCTCAGTGGTTCAAGGGCAAGGGCCCTGGCTCAATCCCGGTAACCATATACAACAATAGCAGGCATGGTGACTCACGTCCACCACTAATCAGTACCACATACCACAGTGCAGAGTACGGTGGCTCATGCCTGTAATTTCAGCACTTAGGAGGCAGAAGCAGGAGGATTACTGAGTTTGAGGCTTGTTTGGGCTACATAGTGAGCTCAGGGCCAGCCTGAACTACAAAATGAGATCCTGTCTCAAAAATAAATAAATGAATAAAAATAAATAATTGGAAAGCGAGAGAGATCTTTTGCAAATGGGAAGGAGACCAAATGACTCCTTTGTCTTACATTCAATTTTTACTTAGTACTTCCGCCAGGGGTAAATTTTAAAATTATACAGTTGCCCTCAAAGGTTAGGATCAGATCTTTATGTCTGGTCAAAAATATGTCACTTTATGCCTGTAATCCCAGCACTCGGAGGCAGAGACAGGAGGATTGCTGAGTTCTCGGCGGCTTGCCTGGGCACCATAGTGAGCTCAGGGCCAGCCTGAACTACAAAGCAAGACCCTGTCTCAAAAAAAAAGCAAAAAAAAAAAAAAAAAAAGTCACTTTCTGGGAGAACACTTTTTCTAGCTCAAATTCCCATCCTTTCTAGCAATTCATATCTGAATCTATAAAATAGAGTGAGTAAACTAAAAAAGACAGCTATGGGATTTTATAGGAAAGTCATGGGTATGAACTTTAAAATATGTGTAACTGGTAGCACATTTTCTCTTTAAACTATTTAGAAGCAAACTAGAAAGAGTAAAAAAGTTTGTGCATGTGATTAGAGAAGATATTTTCTTCTAGAAAGCTCACAAGTGGAAGAGAACAGTCAAACCTAAGTAGGAATAATTCCACCAGGGGTTAGACTTTTTTAAAGGTCCTAAGATGAATTAAGTCTATATATAATCATTTGTATTTCTCTGATGAAACTCAATTCCAAAAAAATTTAGAGGTAATTGCTTCCACATTTGAAATGCATATAATAAATTGCTGATTGAAATTCAATGACTTTCTCATGTCTGATTTTTCCCCATATTAGTTTCTTTGAAGATGTATTGGTGTTGAGAAAATGATTCCAAGCACCGAATCCAATTCAATATACTGCACGCAACCTTCAGTGCACACTCATGCAGAGCGGAGCTCAAATATGTGGGCTGGTATTTATAGCAATAGACAAGGGAATGTCTTACCACATATTTTAAGTTTCAAACTACAAAGTAGTTTGACTACTTAGTTTTAATCCTTTTAATCAAATTCAAAGATAAATTAAATTAGAAACATTTGCTAAAATTATTGATAACTGTTTGCTTTTTAATTCACTCTGGTTAAAAAAAAAAAAAAAAACAGCACACAGTGGGCATCACCCCAGTAATAGATAATACAGGTTTTCCCCTGGCAGAAACTGAAAATTAAATTTGCACAAAAAATCTAATAGTTCATACACATATCTATCTGTAAATATATGACATATGCTTCTAAGTGCAGTCTAGGAAAAAACTCTAAATTATTTTTCTACCATCTTACAAAAAAGTTCTAGTTAGTGCCCTGGTTGGTATAGGGAGACATGAAAACCTCATGCAAAATAAAATAAAATCTTATGGAAAATTTGAGTCTAGCTATTGCCCTTGTTTTATCAATGGTTGCTATTCTGGAAATTTTTTTCCATTCTCACATCCCAAATTTTCCAAAACTCTCACAAACACAGGGTATTGTCTGTTCAATTTCTCCTTCAAGCTTCCAGGATATTAGTTTTATTTTGTAAAATTCTCAGAATCATACTTGTTGTCTATGTAGTAGAACAAGGAGCCAGAGAAATAAGGAATTCAAAGTAAGTGATTTCTGGTCACTTCTTAGAGAATGAAGAAACAGCAAGGTTGCTTTTAAGTGTACGTTATATTTCATATTATCTTTTTGATCCCTGTTAGCCACTGAACTATTTCAAGTTTTTTTCTTTTTCTCCAGAGCCATCAAGATAGTCTAAAAAAGCAGAACATTAGATTTAGTTCACGCTATGCTTCATGCTTGGTAACCATGAATTATCTCCTTCTGCTATGCTGCTCATGGTTTTGTAGCCCTCATCTTTACCAGCACTGTTCTCATGCCTAAGAAATATTTCTAGGGTTTTTTTTTTTCCCACCGAAACTCTTCATACTCACTCTTCAAGCGCCTTCTAAGACCCTTCCCCAGCTCTCTGCCCTAGAAGAAGCCTATGCCTAGGCCCACCCAGATTCTCCAGGGGCACTCACATGTCCTCTCCTCTTTTTTTTCTTTTAACTGAATTCTTTATTGGTACACTTTATATACAGCTCACAATCACACTCATGTGGAATTGGTACCAGTATATGACACATGCTAATTCTCATTTTTACCCATATCCCTACCCTCCGCACAACCCCCACTCCCTATGTCCTCTCCTCTTAACGCGCATCTTAGAGGCAGCAAGGATGATCAACATATACAGTGAATGTTTAAATTTTAAAACTTTTCTTATAGCGAAAGATATATTGCCATTAATGCTTTTTCAAAACATTCTCTCTTGTTTTGAAAGCACTTATTCCATCATTGTCACTCCTAGCAAAATCATCATAAATATAGACATTGTGAGGCATGCCAAATCATCACATCAGCCATGACAACACAAGTAGAGGGAGAGGGTGTCAAGGCTTGTGTTTAGATGTTCCCCCAAAGCCTCATGCAGATGAAATAGACCTTTCTTTTGCAGAAATAGCTGAGTCTGGATTGTGTGGTGCTGGGGTCAAGGGTGTGTGATTACTAAATCACTACATGTGAGCCTTTGGTTTGCACCACCCTAATGCCACTAATCTGAGTAAGCTAAAGAGGCAGAAAGATGCAGCTCTCATGTGACCTTTGCTCCCTTATGTTCGCCATATTGTTTTCTCTTCTGTGATGCCTGTTTGTCATCTCTGCCTTGCATCCAGCCAGTCATGGACTGAAACCTCTGTAAACTGTAAGCCAAATAAAGCTGTAAGCCAAATAATTCTGGGTATCAGTTTTTTGTCTCAACAATGAAAGAAGAGAAATTAACACACAAAGAGAAAAGCAGAAGAAACAAACATGAACGGGAACCATGCAGAGGATTGAAAGAACACAGTGAAAGAAATCAAGTAAAATGAAATAAATGATACATAATTTGTATTATAAAGAAGCATCAATATTGCCAAAAACTTTTTAAAAGTATTATATATGTCAATGCAAAATATGTGCAATCTTATAGTTTTATTAAATGGGATAAAGTTAAGTATAATAGCAATTTTCAATTCATATTTTAACAACAACAATAATTACCTGTATTCATTGAAATCACATGATGTGCCGACACTCTTAAAAATGTCTGTATACATTGTCTCATATGCTTCTCATAACAAAGCTGAAAGTCAGCTTTGTTATTATCTCTAGTTTTTACATGAAGAAATTGGGACCCAGAGAGCTTAATCAACCATTCCAAAGTCAAAGCACTATTAAGTGGTTGGATAGAAACTGGAGCTAAGATAATCTGGTTGAGGGCCTGTGTCAGTCTGTTAGCCCTAGGCTAATATCACAGATTTTTATTACAAAATAAGTAAATCCTGCAACTTTGAAAAATTATAAACTCATCATCTAGAATGGCTTTAAATGTAGATAAAATATATTCTAAGTGCTAATTTCATTAATAATGCAACTAATGTAATCGTATGAAAGAAAACAGCAATTAAAAGTCGCTTACCTAGACGTGTTGTTTCTGTTATGTAAAAGACTTACTGAGGCTACTCATAGTCATTTTATACTCTCCCTAAAGGGTAAAGTAGGGGGAAAAAATCACAAGATGAAGGAGAGATTACCAACTCTTTTCTGAATGCAGAAACCACAAAGATTATTTGTATAATTACCAGAAAAAAGCAGGATTCCTCCCAAACCATAACTACATTTGCACTTTTAAATTTTAAATTTTTTAAAAAAATTTTCTATGGTCTAAAAGTTAAGCTCAAAATCAAGATTAAAAGGTAAAGAATTGGAAAAATTTACATGACACATCTGTGTATCTTCCTCTGAGATACCCAAAGCATCAATACAAGGAATATTGTTTATGTGCTTTTCTGACCAATCCATATCAGGCAAGGAATTGAAGATCTATGAATGTGTCTGAGTTCTGAGTAAAAGTGTGCTTAGCACGCAGGTGCTCTGGCTCAGGATGTGCATAGCTGGTGATGTAACTGGACTATCTGAAATCATAGATCCATGGTTCCTGTATCCCACCCTCAGGTGTTCTTCTGAAACGGAAAGACAAGCAACTAGTGCACAACTAACGTACCATCGTTTGACCAAGAAGTGTGAATGTCGTTACAGTTTGGATTTAAATGTACCTCAAAGCCTCATGCACTCAAGAGGCGGGGCTCTCAGAAGGTAGCTGGATCTAGCATGTGTGAATGTGGATTAAAGCTGTGTGAATATAGCTTAAAGGTATGACAACTGGATTTGTTCACTGACCAGTTGGTCATTTTATTGTGTGTGAGTAATGGAAAGGCCCACCCCATGGTGTGGGTGACACAGTCATTAGACTGACAGCCCGGAGGCAATGCAAGGAAAAGTGAAGGAATCCTGCTCGCTGCTTCCTGTTTCCTGCCTGCTCGGTAACTAACTGTGTCTCCTCTGTGATGCCCTCAGTCCATGCTGCCCAGTATGAGACCTCTACAAACTGTGAGCTGATATAAACCTTTCCTCCTTAAACTTGTGGATGTCATGTATTTTGTCTCAGCAATGAGAAAAGTAATTAAAACAGATTTGTGGGCCCCTTGCCTGGGGCCAGAACTCCCACTTTGGAAATGTTTCTCTAACTCTATCACAGGTGAAACATTCTGCTCTTTGTTCCAACTCCTATCTATGGATTAAAGACAAGTTTTACTATCACTAGGCATGGTGGCTCACACCTGTAATCCCAGAACTCAGGAGACAGAGGCAGGAGGATTGCCACAAGTTCAAGATTAGCCTGGGCTTTATAATGAGTTCAGGGCCAGCCAGAACTACAAAGGTGAGACCCTGTCTCAAAAAACTAAAAAGAAAAAAGGAAAAAAGGAAAAAGGACTGCTCATTAGAAGCAGAAGACTATTCCTTTGGTTTATCTAATTTATGCATTGAATTTTGTACAGTTCTAATTTTTAAAATACAATTAAAGCTTCCAATGCATAAAGCAAGTTAAAAATCAATTTTTTTTCCTTTTTCACTAAAAAATATTAACAAAATGCTGTTAAAATTCTACTTAGGTTTAAATGTTTGTGCTTACCATAAAGCCATATGCTAAAATTTCATATTTAGTTCATTGGTATTGGAAAATGAAACATCTGGGTGCTGATTAAAATATGAGAGGAGAGCCATTAATGGAATTATTGTCTTTATAAAAGGTGGTTGAGATAGCTTGTTCATCCTTTTCAACCTCTGAAGTCACAGCAACAAGGTGCCAACCATGAAGCAGAAAAACCTAATCAGACACTAAAGCAGCTAGCATGTTGATCTGAGACTTCCCATCATCCAGGACTGTAAGCAATAAACTTCTATTGTTTGTAAGTTATCCAGTGCAGTACATTGTGTTATAGGAGCTGAAACTAACATAGATTTCTACAGAAAACAAATTTTAAAAGTTAATAATTTCTTTCAGGGTAAAAAATTTAATAATATATAATATGTACATACCAAAAAGTCTTACAGACTTATGTAAATAAATGTAAGAAAAGAGGGTAGACATTATGGAAGACTGTATCATCACAGTTCCAGTTTCCCTCACCTCTTTCTAAATTTATGACTTTCTAATATTATTTTGGAGCTTAACGCACACAGAAAATATTGCTTTACTTCTTAATTTGAGTTCAAGTAAGTGATTTGCTTTGTCAATAAAAAAAGAGGCAGAAATGACAATGGACTGTTGGGGTCTAGACTGTAGTGGCTTTACTTTTTGTTCTGTGATACTCCTGCTGCTTCCATGAGAACTGCAGTAATAGGGGAAAAAAATCAAACAGCTGTTTCCCCTATTTCATTCTCAATACTTAATTCAGAACAGTTCTGTGACCTCACACCCAGCACATCGGAGGCACCATCCCGGTATCCTACAAGTCAATTCTATTCTGATACTAAGCAGAGTCAGTGCAGAGCACAACCCCAAACACAGAAGAAAGTTCAGTTTTCTCTGTCACCCAACATTTTACCTTCTAGTAGCCAGTAGTGTGTTTCTAGATTGTCTATAACTTCTGTCTGACTTGTGTATAAAGCTAACGTTCTTGTGACCTTCTTCTCAGATCTGATTGATTTGCTAGAAATCTTCCAAAATGTAAGGAAACATATTTGCCAGTCCATTATACCAGTAAGACATGATAAAGGATATAGATGAAGATTCAGATTTTTAAAAATACATATAGGGTAACTTTGGAAGTGTCTGAGCTCAGGAGCTCCTGTCATTGTGGACTTGGGGTGCATCACCTTCCCGACTCATGAAAGTGTTCTCCAACTGGAAGCCCTCCACGTGGGGTACTTCGGGGACTGCTGTAGAAGCTTCATCACACAGATGTAAATGATTATTAACTCTTTCCCCAGCTCCTTTTCTGCTTCAGAGGACCGAGTGTAGTGAGAGTTCTAAGCCTTAAATCTTGTTTCATTGGTTATCAGACTACACCCGGCACAGCAACGTTTGCCTTGTTAGAAGAAAGGGTATTCTTCTCACCCAGAACACACAATGCATCTAAGAGCTTCCTGTCAAGAACTTGAGTCAATGCCTAAGTATAACAATAATCAATTTTCATTGCTCCTCTGTTGCTCAGAAAATTAAAAAGTTTTAAGAGCACTGTTCCTGAAATGGAGAGAAGAGACTAAAAAATAGACTTCTTATTGTTATTCTTATACAGTTCCCTATGCAAAGGAGAGTTACACACATTCTCTAATTAAAGACATTGGCAAGAGTCCTAGGCCAAGTTGTCATGCTAGGTCTAGTTAACCCAAGATTCATGAATAGTACTAGACAATAATAATTTGAAGCTGCTGAGTTTGGGGTTTACTTGTTACACAGCAAAACAACTGATAGTTATCAAAATAACCAGAAAATCCTTTAAAACATGAACACATATTCTACTCTACTAGTAAAGCTTTGAAAATTAATGTGGTAAAATAGTTTGTGGTTAGTTACACATGGTATGTGCATTTTTCAGGCATATGAACCCCAGCTTTTCATTTTCTAGTTGCAAGACCTTGAAGATGTTACCTGAGCCCCAATTGTAGTATCTGTGAAACACAAAAAGCATGAAAATTTATCCCAAAAGATTATTGTAAAAAGTGAAAGTGATTAGAACAATATCACAAAGTAAGCAAAGGTTATTATTTTTAAATCTAGAAGATATCAAAGAAAGGTAACATGCAGTAATTGTAAGTAAAATGCATGGTTTATAATAAAAAATAGCCTTTTAAGAATGATTACAATGATAGTACCACAGATCTGTAATTATAAGTTATGGCCAAGGTTAGCAAAGCTTGCATTCCAAACATTTTACAAAACAAAACCTTAAAAAATAAGAGAGAGAAAATTATAGTGATCATGGACTTTGGGCCTAATTTTGACTTCCTCTCTGCATCACAGCTTCATCAGTTATGAACTCCATGCTGTTCAGCAACATATTAAACATCACTCTGGCCTTTATCAAGTTTTAAATAGGGGAAACACCATATAGCTGATATACGTGCCATAAAGAAAAAGGGATGTTGTCTATAAAGCAACAGAATGGCTCATTTCCTGACAAACACTGAGTGTAAAATAAATTATTGCTTCTTCCCTGGATACTCCAAGGTTAATAGACAATTTTCCTTTGGCCTTCTTTTTTCCTCATTGATGATTTTTATATTGGGCTAAATAAATGATTTCATTCAGACAAATATTTTTTCAATTAATACGAACGAAATTGTATTTATCACTTTTCAGAGACAAAGCCCACTTGTCATACTGAATGTTTTCCTTTTCCAGCTATTTGTGCATTGCTGTATGGACCCCACTGCTATTAAAATGAACCTGCTTATTCTGGACCTACAGTCTTAAGTACGTTATCACTTACCAGGTAGTAAAATAATGAAAGCTAAATGTTACTTTCTTCTAGGGGCCTACTTTCAATAAAAACATGGGTTGAATTTGATGTCTGTACGCTATTGTTGCCGATCACCTTTATTTCCTTAAGTACTTCCCAGAGAGCCCTCAGCAGTCCCCGAGGTGCCATCACATTGCCTCGCTGGCCCACACACAGGGCCTTGACTTCTGAATAACTCACTGTGGACTTCACTGAATAAAAGCCAATGTGTTTGCGACGCGTTGGAGTAAATGTTTACTCTATTTTATTCCAGCTGTCCAAGCATATATTTGATTCAGATTGATTTCAGTGACAATGTTAAATCTGAACGTATCCTATTTTCACTGAAATGTACTTAGATAATTTAACATTTATTAGAATGAAAATAAGTAGAGTGAACAGACCACTTACTTTTCCCATAAAAGTCTCTCTCTCCTTCAAAGATAAAAATGTTCTCATTTACTTTTATGAAAGTATTCTAATTTAAATTTTTTATTGGCAACAAAATTTTCCAAGCATTTTTCTTGTTAATCTGCTAATGAACATGCTTCTGACAGATGGAGTTTTTCTTGTGATTAATGTTATTTTTGCCTACAAATAATACGCTCTTATCTACTCTTAAGACAAAATGTTCTTGTAGCAGACTCAGACTGATAAACCCTTATTTCACAATTAGGTTTCTTGCCAATGTGGCCTCCAGCTACTGAGGGAAGAAAGCCCTCCGATCCAGTCAAAGCCTAGTGGGGTTTTGTTTTCATTTGGGTTAGCTACTCTCAGGGCCCAGAGCTATTTACAGGATCAAGATAAAACTCCCATTTGGTTTATTCTAAAACAATACTGGATTTCAAGCAGAGACAGGTGTGTGACTCTATTCCCCAATCTTGGAAAGTTCCGACCCAGAACTGAGAGTTCCTTAAACCAAACCTCGCATAAATTTAGCCTTCAAGCTTCTCTACAGGGCGTTCATAGTAGCACTGGGTAGCAAATAAACTGACAGTATATTAAAATCTCATTTTCCTTTCTAGTTGGCACGTTTCAAACAGAAGAAGCAAAACAAGCACCCAAATACTTATAACCCAGCTCTCATAGAGCAACATTTCTCCCATGTTTTCTTTCTTTTTTATAGCCTACTTTTCAAAGGAAATGATTTGTGTCAGGTAAAGCCGAAGGCCACTGTACGCTCTCATCCTCCCCCTTTCCCCTTCCTGAGGTGATCTGATTCTTGAATTTGCTCAGTACTTTTAACTTTCATATTTTCTGTGTATATAAATACAAATGAGCACAATTATTCTGCATGGTTTAAAACTCTACATGAATTATGCTGTGCTATATGTATTATTTTGCAGCTTCAGTTGTTTAGCGTTAGGTATTTTTAGATTTATCCACAGAGCTCATTTTAAATCTCTGTGGTATTTAAATGCTGTGTGGTATGAATACACAACAATTAGTTGCTGGGGATTTCAGTAACTTTGGATTTATGTTACACTAATAAAGGTTCAGTGAACATTTTTTAGCTTGGTTCCCTGTGTGCTGATGAGTATATCTCTGGATAATATTCCTAGAAGAGAAATTGTTACCATACATTATGAAAACTAGAGCCACAAAAAACTAGAAAATTCTTTAAAGTGTTGTGTAAATCTTTCCGTCACCAGAAGTTATTGGCTTCTTTTTCCTCAACTACACTTGTGATTGTCAGTTTCTCCTTTTTCATTTTTATGCTTATGATCTGGTAACAATATAGCTCTGCAATTACAATAATGTCCGGCATTTTATTATTAACTGATGTGGATTTCCACATATTTTATCCATTTTCATACAACACTTTCAAAAAGTTGATTTCAAGAAATCTCAATATGTTCTGAATACCAATTCTAGTGTAAGGTTTGACTCTTATTTATGTATTTTTTTCTTTTACTCATGGGAAAACTGCACTTGCTGGGATTGTCAACAAAAGTACATACTGTCCTATTTTCTTTGCTCCTCTTCACTGTTTCTGCAATTTGCTTTTTAAGAAAGATGTGGATAGAGACAGGAAGATGATTAGAATAAAACTAATGTTCTGTATTTGCTACTTTTCTCCTCACACTCTTTCTGAGTCATGAAAATTAAAAATACTGCCACCCGGGAGTTGTTACATGGGCCTAACAGCCTTCAGCTGAATGTAATGATTTAAAATGAGGAAGTTAAGGTTTAAGCCTGGCAGAGAAAGACAAATGTCACATGATCTCACTTATACGGGTGTGCCTTGTTTAGTGACTGTCTGTTTAACAACTGTTCAGACTTACCACCAAGGCACATTGTTTGACTTAGACCTGCACTTGAACTTCAGCACAGGAACATGAGCAGCCATGAGGCCGCATAAGGACTTCTTCTACAGTGCAGTACAGTACAGTACTTTTTGCTGATTATATTGTACAGTACTGTAGTATAGTTTTATGTTCTGCATATCACACTACTGCATGTATGAATTATGTAAATGAAAAGTTTCTTTTGGTCACTTCTTTGTTCTGAATATTATAATATACATACTAGATACAGTGCAGTTCCTCATTTAGTGACCAATTCATTTAATGGTCTAATGACAGGAATGTATCTCAGTGGTTAAATAAGGAACATCTGTATGTGGAATCCAAGTACCATGGCGGGTTATCAGAGGCTGGGAGGATTGAAATGGGAGAAGGAGAGAAGGGGAGCTTAACAAAAGGGTAAAAAATTTCAGTTGAATGCAAATATGTTTGCGATCTATCAAAAGGCATGGTCACATGGTTAATAATAATGTATATTTTAAATTTACAAATATCAAGGTTTAAATATTCTCATAATAAAAGAAATGACAACTATGAGGTGATGGATATTAGTTACCTTGACATAATTATTACAAAGGAACCTAAGGAGACACCCCAAAAAGAAGAGAATACTTTGACTTCCGAACTCCAAAGAGTAGACAGTAAGTTCACTGATTTTCAGCACAGGAAAGGAATTTCAAGGTGCATCAGGGTGAGGTACCATGTGGATTTCTAAGGCTGGGGTGGATAGTAAGGGAGAACAGGAAAATACCCCAGCTGAAGTAACTAGAGAGGCCTCGCTCTGATTCGCAGGCTCAGACCACCCATCTGCAAAAGTGCAAGGTCAGCCAGCCACTATTTAAGGATTAGCACAGGTGGGCCAAGGTTCAGCCAGCCACTATCTTAGTTCTGATTCCCCTACCTCTGCTCGTGATTGTCCTTGTATGGGAACAGGTTAGCCTCTGTTCCTATCATAGATTCACTGCTTTTGCCTGAGAAAAGGGCTGTCTTCCTGAGGTGATCTGCAAGGCTCTGTGCTTCCTAGCATTCAAGATGGCTACAGGATTGAAGGCTCCTGTGTCCCTTCAGGCAGCCTGGAACTGGTCATTGTGAAAAGTACCTTTATCTTGGTCTCCTCAGTCTTGAAGGAGGATGAGATAAAGGATGTAAATCTGTGGCTGATGAAACTGGTTATACAGACTTCCTGAGTGACTTCCATGGCTAAGTTCAGTGCCAAGCGGGGGTCGGGCCCAGAGTTCTCATTTAAGCAGGAAGACAAGACACTGAGTTTCCTTGTCACCCTTCTACCTAACTTTATTTCTTCCATTTTATCTCATAGTCATTCCACAAAGTAGGCATATGTCAAAAGATCATATTGTGCCCAAATGTGTGTGCATGCAATGTAAAATACATTTTAACCGAAAATAAATCAAGACATTAGTCTGGTTTAAAAAAAAAAAAGTGAGTGAGAAATCTTCTAGAAAAACAGATGCTGTCTCCACTACCATATCATAAAATCAGAAAATAATATAGCAATAAAGGACATTTAAATTCATGTACAATAAATATTCCATTTTATAACTGAGCCCTTAAGATGCAGTGCAAAGGTGAGTTTATTTCAGGAAAAAGAATTCTGATCTACATGCTTCCTTCATTCTCTACTTCACCTACTTAAGTGTATATTTCTTGTTAATAGTTTGTGGCTCTAATTATCTAAAATTTGCCAGCTATAGATACACATTAAGATATAAGGAAATAGGCAATTTTCTGCTTCTCTTACTGTAATGTAAGCTTCACGGAGAAAAGGGTACTGTCTTGTTTCTTGTTGAATTGACTGATAATATTAGTTGCTCATTATTTGTTGATTAGCGTACTGCCTACTATGTATCAGCTATTATGTTTGTTACATTTTAGATCCAAAATGTCCCCCCAGATTCTGATATATATATATATATTGATGGTCAATGTCATGGTGCCACTATACTCATTAGTGGATTAATCTATTTCCAAAACTGAATATGGTATGAGGAGGAGTTAGGGTGGGGTTAAAAGAGGTGGCTCACTAAGCACGTGGCCTTCCACAATGCCATTTACCCATAGACCCTTACACCCATAGGCAGAAACTTCAAGATAAAGTAAAATTCTGGTCATTTAAAGTGTGAGTATTAGATATTGTGTTTCAGCATTGAGAAAGTAACTAAGACGTATTAGAGGTTGAGAACATATAAATTAATAACCAAACTTCTCATCTACTGGGAACTATTTGTTATTTGTCCACTTTCACACAAAGACCTAGTGCAAGGATGGAAATTGGATTTTTCTATTTCCGGTCTCAGTAACTACATCCATGTCTAGAAAGAGGTAACACAGTACAGGAACAAATGCCACAATATGTAAATGACAGGGATTTGGAGCAGTAGGTAAAGTGCTTAAAGGCATACAATTATTCACAAAATAAAAAGTCATATATTCAAGATCAGAATAGATAGACTGCATTAGCCAGAATAAATGTAGTTAATTGATATTAAGCTCCTGATTCCCTCACCTACACAGGTTGTTTCCATATTTCCAGGGCAAACCCAAGTGGTGGGTTTGTACTGTCGTTTTTTGTGTGTAGCCCTTGAAACAGTCATCTTTTTAGGCCAGTTCCTTGTCCCACACAGGCACAGTCCCTGTCTTATTCCATAACACTAAGTAAATTGGTGGTACTCACTAGAAATTTTTGAATCTCCTATGACAGTCTTGTTGAAGATGTCTTATTTTACAAGTTATACAATATTTTTATGTGATTTATAGTCACTTTCATGAAATTCAAATGTTTGATAGCTGTTCTAAAGTAGTAGGGAAGAGCTCCTGGAACACAACTCCCTGGGTAGATTCTCCTGCCAGCATGACCCAAGCTATAGTCCCCACAATGGAACTCATCATTCACCACTACAGTTAGCATCCCCCTTAGTCTATACATTTTAATGTACTGAGAATTGATCATGGAGGTGTTATAGGTGTTTTGCTAATCCTCAGAATTTATACAGCACTATCACCTGTAATTTACATAACCTTTCCCAACACACCAAAAGTAAATTTTAAATTAACTATTAAAAAACTTAATTATCTTTTGATTTGCTTTTGAGAAAATGCTAAAGTCATGGACACCAATAACCATTTGTGCGTAAATATGTGAATGTTCTATGAATGGTTTAGAGAATCTAAATGCTGATTTTATGATTTAGGGATTTTTGTTTTTCTTTGTGCTCAGTTTTGTCCTTGTCTCATTTTGTTTGTGGTGTTGGGCATGGAACTTAGTGCCTCACACATTTAAGTGCTCTAGCACTAAACTATCCACCTTTACTTTTCTTTTATACAACTGAGCATTTGTAATTTTGTAGTCTTTTTTTTTTCTTTTCAAAGAAGATTTACTGGTTCTTTATCTTATACCATCATTAAAAACCAGATGTTCATCGGGGCTGGGCATTTAGCTCAAGTGGTACCACACCGACCTTGGGTGCACAAAGCCCAAGTTCGATCCCTGGAACAATAACAAGGAAAGCAGTCAAAACATCCCCTGGCTTCTTTAAACCTTAGATCAGCCCTTCTTGTCTCTAAGCCCTCATTTTCCTTTTCTTAGAAAATTTAGAATTTCAAATTATTTCTATACCACTAAAATGCTGATAAGTATTTGCCAAGCCCCTTGCCAGCTTTGAAATATGTACTGTATCATCAACATCAAGGGCCTGAGAGCTAATCCTCTGAAATGGAATCTACAGGAAACAGAATCTTCCTCTCCTAGGTTATGCTGGAAGATGAAATCTTAACTCTCACTGAGATCCAATTAACAAACTAAGGACTTTAACACTTGTGTCGACCAACTTCCCAATATCCTCCAGTATTTTTTCCCAATTCTCCTAGCTCTCAAATCTTTCCTACCTCAGTTTTGCAGCAGAATTATTTTTAGTTTCTTCTCTACTGTAGTAGGTTTGAGGATGGCCTTCTTCCTTCTCTACTTAATGTGGCCCATATCACAGTTTTTCTTTGGCACAAATTGTCAGCTAAGTTGTTTGCATGTTTCCTTGTTATTCCATCATTCTATAAAACTTGCAAAGTCAGTGATAAGTTCTAGATTCAGAGAAATCAGCAAATGTTGTATATTATTTTTGCTTAAAAATGTCTAGAACATGACTAGAGTCACAGTAATATTTTCATAACTCTTTTCCCTATAATATTTTTGGAAATTTTTCACTTCACTGCTATTTTTCCTTTGGACTTTGCTTTTGACATGTCACAGACCCATTTGCTCTGTGTTGAAACAGAACTGTCTGTTCACTGTAATATTCTGTCCCCACATTCAAGATCAAGTGTTGAAAAAAAAATGAAGTTACTTTGAAAAGAGGAACATTCACTAGCAGGTCCTTAACACTCCCCAAGGAGCACATCTATCAGGATACGGACACCACACTCATCCCTTTTTAACAGCTGCAAATAAAAAGTAAATAAATGAATTAGTCAATAAAAATGAACTGACTGAATCAACCAGCAGCTAGAGCAAAAGGGCTGCTGAATTCCCCTGAGGAGACACCTTTTCAAGTCTACTCTGCTCCTTTCTGCCCAGTGCCTCTCCACTCCCCTTTGCCAGCTTTAAGGAGATTTGCATATAAATTATATTCTTTTTATTTCTTCTGAGTTCATCAGCCCCTTGTTGTTTATTCCCCATGGGAAGTATAACCCTTGCTTTGTAGTTTCACAATCAGTTGCTGTCAAAATGATGGTGTTGTTACACACAGGATTAGAACTTCAGATGGGAAATAAACAGCAGGAGCAGGTAATTCTGAATAAAGACTGTAGTATCTTCAAAGTGTACCTATCCAGAAGAAATTCCATTGTTGGGGGAAGGGAGAATGATTGCTAAGCATTTCTAAATTCAAAAGGTTTTAGAATGTAGAAGTGAAAAATCATTTTCTCTTGGGAGCACAACTCAGGGGTTAAAATAAAAATTACTCCATAAATTAGTAGGAAAAGACTGAGTTCCTCTGAATTCAGAAACTCTTAATACTAAGTGAAAGAAGTAGTAAAAAAATAGGAGAAAAATGTTGAGACTAATCTCCAGGAATATTAACAATTCTGATCCCCAAGATATATTATTATACACACACATACACCTTATTGCTGTACTACTATGCATATATAATCTGTTAGTGTACTTATTTTCCATATATCTGCTACAAAAAGTATCTAAGTACGTATACAAACAGAGGAGCCGTTAACATTAATGTCAAAGTGGTGTCATTTAACAAGATCATCTGGAAGTCACCGTCAATGTCAAACAGCAAGCATAATAAATAATAGCAGTACATTTATAGAGTTTTATGAGCTGTACTTTCACCAGTGCGGGGGGAGAAGGCAAGTGTTTCTTCACTCTGCTAACCAGACCGACCAACCAGAGAAGTGAGAGTGGACAGCCTTTCAGGAGCTTGATTGGCTGGTGAGTGGGATAAGGTCAACCACACAAGCTGATTTGAGAACTGTAGACCTTCTTGTGCCCCCAATCTCTGCTGCAGGTCAGAGAGAAGTTCTTGAAAAGATTGAGGGCAGTGCATAGCATTTGGACTCTCTTTTCGCTCCCCTCCTACTCTCCTAAACAGTGACACCATCTTTCATTTTCCACTGTTTATAAAGAAGATAATACCTGCATTGTATAATTGCTTTTGTACTTTTATGTGGAAGTCCTTCCAGGGAAATGGTGCTATTTGCACTTTATCTCACAGAGAATGCAATCATCATTCCTGTGCACATGTCACCAAACTATTTGCCTAGACTACTCAGCTCTTTCTCTAAAGCCTGCATAAAATGACTCGTGTTTTCTCCCATTGAATACAACTATAACACTGTCATCCATTCAGAGATGAATTGTAAATACTTACCAGAATGTTCAAAAGCATCCGTGACACACTATCTGACTGTAAAATGACATTTGTAGCCATCTAAAGATATTGACAATCAGAGATTCAAGGAACAGAAAATTACTGTAATTATTGGGCTTATGCTTGAAAGCTTCTCTGTCTTCTTTTCTTGTTTAAAACCGTACAATCTCTTTCCCTGTGAGATTTGTAGAATGTGATAGGGAAGAGGTCTGTGTGAGTAATCAGATTATGTGCATGTACATAGGTTTAAGAATGAGGAGGGGACAGAGAGAGAGAGAATGAGAAACTAGGCCTCTGCTTTGTGAAAGCCCAGTGTGTACAAGTGTCCTCCTCCTGGGCATCTGCCTAGTACTGAGAGCAGCACAGAGAAAAAAGCCACGAGCTTTAACCTTTGATTAGGCACTAGAAGGTAATATCTCTAGGCCCGGGCTTCTGGCACCTTCTGGTTGGCCAGATCTGAGCCTAAAGGAGAGCAAATTGTTGGCCTTAAAGCTACAAACTGCGCTGCAAAAAGCAGAGGGAGGACATCTAAAGGCTGGAAGACCCCTGATTCAGAATTAGTCCTAAAGCTGAAATTTACCTCAGCAGGTGCCTCCCCTTGGCACATGGCTTTCTGATGGTGTCAGTATCAATGTCCTTTCCTCCCGGTCTGGGTAACCCCTCCTGAGAAGGTTCAGAGAGGCCAGACAATGTGGACAGAAATGTGGACAGATAAATGTGGACAGAAACAAGCTCAGCCTAAACAAGCTAAGGCTTTCTATTTGTCCAAGAAGTGAAAGACACTTAAGGAGAAAGAAGACAAGGTCCTTGGCAATAGCTGAAGGTAAGGGGAGGAAGAGGAGCTGGTTTGATGTCCTTCACAGCGGACTGTTTCTAAGGAAAGGAGAAGGTCTTTCCTGAGGTTGTATGAAAGCAGAAAAAAAAAAAAAAAGTTGTGTTGCCCAACATAGAGTACATGAAGAGCTACTCAGGGCAGCGTAGATGACAGAAAACTGACAGTTTCTATCCATGTGAAAAAGCAAGTTAAACTCATTTACAAGGGTCAGTCCACTCCTTTTCAAACCAGTTCTGGAACTGTATGGCGGGCTCCAGCTTCTCAGCTGGCTTATTAGCATTTTTAGTAGGAGATGTCACTCAAACGCACAGCGAGGCTTTTTGTCTTCATGCCTTCCTCTTTGTGTCCTTTCTGCTGAAAATGAGCTTGAAATCTTTGAAACTGAGTCTCCCTTTCAATAGCAAACTTCAAAAGAGTCAGTTTAAAGTGAAGCGCTAAAAGTAGGTTCTTCTGTAGACGTTCAGAAGAGCAAATTCTTCACGGGAAAAATTAAATAGTCACCAATGTTGACTATGTTCTTCTTTCCTTCATTCATTCAACAAATATTTATGAAAAGCTTACATAAGGCCAGACACCCTGTTAGGGACTGGGGGATCAGAGCCGAGAACAGAACTGCCATTGTAGATCTTCCTTTGGGCCTGGACACCAACAAAAAAGAGCAGAGGCACCCAGTTAGTAGGAGTTTATTCAAGAAGAGAAAAACCCTCTGCTCTCACTGGAAACCACCATCAGCACCTTTGTAGTCTCAAGTGCTCACAAAGGGAGGAGTATGCCCAGCTAGAATGCAGATCGGCACACTGAGCCTACCGTCCTGAGCGTGCAGTCCAACCCTGGCAGCCTGGTTTCAAGTAAGAGCTCAGACCTTACAGCTGGAATCTAAATTTGCTACTGACAAGCTATGCAGTATTGAGCAATAGTTACAAATTCTCTGGGCTTCTGGGTTTGTTGTTGTTGTTGTTGTTGTTGTTGAATGGGGATAGTAACAACAATTTCTTTCCCACACAGGGCTGAAGGAATTTTGAGAAATGTATCCAGTATGTGATCATTGGCGTTACCATGCCTACAAACACCAAAGCGGCACAGATGGTTTTATTCTTTTTAAGGGAAGTGGTAATATCAGTGTCCCAAGGAACCAAGATGAAGTTTTTATACTCCTTAAGCCCCTCACTGTCTCACTCTCCACCTCACACTTCTTTTTTTTGTTTTTGTTTTTGTTTTTTTTGAGACAGAGCCTCACTTTGTACTTCTGGCCGGTCCGGAGCTCACTATGAAGCCCAAGCAAGCCTCAAACTAAGCAATCCTCCTGCCTTTGCATCCTGAGTGCTGGGATTACAGGCATGAGCTACCACACCCAGCATTGTAGGGTGTGGTACTGATTGCTGGTGGGTGTGAGTCACCACGCCCAATACCATATCATTGTATGTGGTTACTGGGATTGAACCAGGGACCTTGTGCTTGCTAGGCAGGAAGCAGAACCACTTAGCTATATCTCTGGCCCTGCACCTCACACTTCTATAATCACCACACTTCTTCGGATTATTACTTATTTCAGAGGCAACTATGGCTCTCCTTTGTTCAGCCTCCTGCACTTTATCTAAAACTGATGCTTTCTGAGAAACTAAAGAAAGTTAAAAGGACCACTAAATTAATTTAAGTTTAAAAATGCACTTACACTCTGAGATACAGTGTGGCATGTTTGGATAATTAATGCTGATTGCTTTAGACTTTTCCTGTAAAGTCCTGTGCACTCCACAGCATGCAAGTATTTGTACATCATCCTGTTCTCCTGAAGGACCTATCCAAATTAATCATGGCACAAGGACAATTGTGATTCCATTGCTAAGGAAAGGAAGACAGGAGGTGAAAATAAAGTATATCTCAAGGGATTTCATAGTGTTTTATTTGTTAATTCTTTTTTTAAATTGAATTCTTTATTGGTACAATTTACACACAACTCACAATCATATATAACATTGGAGAATATATACCAGTATATGACACAAGTTAATTCTCATTTTTACCCATATCGTTACCCACCCACACCTCCCCACCACCTACATACATGCTCTTTTATTTTCTTTCAGAGTCATATTTATTCCTTCACCTTATTACATTCCCACACCAAATTTCCTATGGAAATTTCCTATTCTACAAAAACTGTCATAATTTCTAGAGTTCATTTGCATCAATAGGTGCTCATATCAAAGAAAAGATCCGGTATTTGCCTATCTGTGATCTATTTATTTCACTTATTAGTATATCCACCAGGGGTCTCCATTTGCACATAAACAAATCCATCTTGTCATTCTTTATGGCAGAATAATACTCCATGCTATTAAAAAACCACAACTTCTTCATCCACTCCCAGTTGATGGGCATTTGGGTTGTTTCCAAGATTGAGTTATCATGAACTGAGCTGCTATGAACAAGGGTGTACATCTGTCTTTCCAATGTGGTTTTTAAAATTCCTTTGGGAATATTCCTAGCAGGCAGATAGCAGGGACAAATGGGACCCCAAGTCCTACGTTTCTGAGAAATCTCCACACAGATCTCCACAATAGTTGCACAAGTCTACAATTCCACCAACAGTGGAGAAGGGTTCCTTTCTCCCCACAGCCACACCAGCATTTATTGTTGGTTGATTTTGTGATAGTGACCATTCTTTGTGGAGTGAGATGAAATCTCAGTGTTGTTTTCATTTGCATCTTTTGAATGACCAGTGAGGTTGAACATTTCTTCAGATGCTTGGCTGCTTTGACTTCTGCCTCTGAGAAGTGTCTGTTCATTTCAGATGCCCATTTTTGAATTGGGTCTTTAAACTTGGGGAGGCTGATCTGTGTAAGTTCTTTATATATTGTAGATAATAGCCCTTTGTCTGATAAACAGCTAGTAAAGATTTTTTTCCCATGTTGTTGGTTGTCTTTTAGCAGAGCCAGTGACTTCTTTTGCTCTGCAGAAGCCTTTCAGTAGGATGAGATCCCATTTGTTGATTCTTTCTGCTAGATCTTGTGCTATAGAGGTTTTATTCATAAAGTCTCTGCCTAAGCCAATGTCTCCAAGAGTTTTACCTAGATGGTTTTCCAGCAGACTTATTGTTTCTGTTTTAATGTTTAAGTTTTGTATCCATTGTGAACTTAGTTTTGTGTATGGTGAAAATAGGTCTAGCTTTAGCTTTTGGCAGGTTAAAGCCCAGTTTTTCCAGCACCATTTGTTAAAGAGGCTGTCTTTCCTCTGCGGATGTTTGGCTTCTTTATCAAACATAAGGTGGCTGAGTGTATCTGGGGTTGTTTCTGGATCTTCTAATCTATTCCATGGGTCCTCAGGTCGGTTACTTTGCTAGTGCCATGCAGTTTTTATCACAGTGGCTTTATAGTAGAGTTTTAAATTGGGGATTCTAATATCCCCTGCCATGTCATGGTTGCTTAGAATTGCTTTTGCTATTCTAGGTTTCTTGTGGTTCCAGATGAATTTTTGTATTATTTCTCTAGCTCTGTGAAGTATACTGTTGGAATTTCCATTGGAATTGCATTGAATCTGTATAGTAGTTGTGAGAGTATAGCCATTTTGATGATATAGGTCCTCCCTACCCAGGAACAAGGGATGTCTTTCCACATTCTGATCTCCTTTTCTATCTCGTTTTTCAGAGTCCTATAGTATGCACAGTAAAGGTCTTTCACTTCCTTTGTTAGGTTGATTTCTACATACTTCATTTTTCTGGGTGCTACTGTGAAAGGGATTGACTCCCCAGTTTCTCTTTCAGTGAGTCTGTTGTTTGTGTAGACAAAGGCCGTTGATTTTTGAGCATTGACCCTGTATCCAGCAACACTACCAAATTTGGTAATTAAGTCTAGCAGTCTTTTGGTTGAGTTTTTAGGATCTTCTAGATAGAGTGTCATATCATCAGCAAATAATGCCAGTTTAACTTCTTCCTTTCCTATCTTTATTCTTTTTATATCTTTGTCTTGCCTGATTGCTATGGCTAATATTTCCAGCACTATATTGAACAAGAGTGGTGACAGCGGGCATCCTTGTCTCATTCCTGATCTTTGGTAAAAGGTTTCAATGTTTGCCCATTAAGTATGATGCTGGCTGTTGATTTCTTTATAAGTAGCTTGTATTAAATTGAGATAAAGTCCATCAATTCTGATTTTCTGTAGGGTTTTGATCATAAATGGATGATGGATTTTGTCAAATGCTTTTTTTGCATCTATTGAGATAATCATATGGTTTTTGTCCTTGAGTCTGTTAATATAGTGTATTACATTGATTGATTTGCTTATGTTGAACCAGCCTTGCATCCCTGGGATAAATCCGACTTGATCAGGGTATATGATTTTCTTGATAACTCTCTGTATTCTGTTTGCAAATATCTTATTGAGGATTTTTGCATCAATGTTCATTAGAGAGATTGGCCTGTAGTTTCCTTTTTTGGTGGGATCTTTCCCTGCCTTTGGAATCAAGGTGATGTTTGCTTCAAGGAATGATTTGGGGAGTACTGCTTCCCTTTCAATTTCATTAAAGAGATTGAGAAGTATTGGTATTGTCTTCTTTAAAAGTTTTGTAGAATTCAACAGTGAAGCCGTCAGGACCAGGGCTTTTCTTTGTTGGTAGTTTTTTAATTACATTTTCAATTTCCCAGATTGATATCTCATAGTTTAACATTTTATATCCTCTTCGTTCACCTTTGGAATATCATATGTGTCTAGGAATCTACCCATTTCTTCTAGATTTTCCATCCTCTTGGAGTATAGATTTTCAAAGTACATGTTTATTATCCTTTGGACTTCTTCTGGATCTGCGCGGATTTCCCCATTTTCATTCCTTATAGCATGGATTTGAGCCTTTTCCTTCCTTTGTTTGATAAGGTTGGCTAAGGGTCTGTCAATTTTATTTATCCTTTCAAAAAGCAACTCTGATTCATTTATTCTTTGTATTGTTCTCTTTGTCTCCATTGCATTAATTTCTGCTCCGATCCTTATAATTTCCTTTGTATTTTGTGCTTTGGGCTTATTTTGCTCCTCTTTTTCCGTCTGAGGTTCATCATTAGATTGTTTATTTCAGTTTGCTCTATTTTCCGAATGTAGGCATTCGATGCTATGGATTTCTCTCATAGAACTGCTTTCATTGTGTCCCATAAATTCCTATACGTTGTGCTGGGGTTGTCATTTAGTTGTAGTTTAGTTGTCATTTAGTCTAGAACTGTAGAAAAGAATTTACTTTTGTGGCCCATTGGTTGGTCAACAGAGTGTTGTTCAATTTCCATGTGTTTGTGAGGATCTTGGAATTACTTCTGCTATTCAGCTCCAGTTTCAAGGCACTATGGTCTGATAGTGTTCAGGGGATAACTTCGATTCCTTTGCATTTATTTAAGCTTGTTCTATGGACTAGAATGTGATCTATTTTGGAAAATGATCCATGAGCATCTGAGAAGAAGGTATATTTTCACTTTGTAGGGTGAAAAATTCTGTAGGCATGTAATAAGTCCATTTGCTCAAAAGTTTGATTTAGCTCAAGTATTTCTTCATTGATTCTTTGTCCAGTTGATCTGTCAATTTGTGACAGTGGAGTATTAAAGTCCCCTACTACTATTGTATTCATGGTTATCTGCTTTTCATGTCCAGTAATGTTTGTTTTATATATTTGGGTGCATTAGAGTTTGGTGCATAAACATTTATGATTGTTATTTCTTCCTCTTGGATAGTTCCTTCTACAAGAATATAGTGACCTTCTTTATCTCTTTTAATCAGTTTGGGTTTGAATTCTATGTTATGTGCAAACAAGTTAGCCAATCCTGCATGGAGGATTGTTTTCCAACCTTTTATTTTCAGTCTATGGGTTTCCTTCTGAATTAGGTGTGTTTCCTGTATGCAGCAGATTTTAAGATCTTGCTTCTTTATCCAATCTGCTAGTCTGTGTCTTTTAATTGGCCCATTGAGGCCATTGACATTAATGGTTATGACTGATATTGATATATTCAGAGCTACCACATTTCCCTGTTCTTGTTTTTTTCTTTTCTTTTCTTTTTTTTTTTTTCTTCCTTGCTTTTCCCCATTTCTATTTAGTTTCTTGTTTGCCCCAGTGAATTCACTCTCATGGGTCTTCTGGGTATGGAATTTTCTGTGTTGTTTTCCAAGATGTTCTTTACAATGTTTTGGAGTGTAGCTTCGTATTTGTGAAGTTTTTCAGGTGTTCTTTATCATGGAAGTATCTTATTTCCCCATCTATTTTGAAAGATAGTTTTTCAGGCTACAACAATCTAGGTTGGAGGTTGTTTTGCTGCAGTGCATGAAATACTTCCCTCCACGCTCTCCTTGCATCGAGTGTTTGTGTTGAAATGTCTGCTGTGATCCTAATGGACTTCCATTTGTAGGTGATTTTCTTCCTTTCTCTCACTGCTTTCAGTATTTTATTCTTTTGTTGTGCATCTGGAACCTTGATAATTATATGTCTAGGTGTAGATATTTTTATGTCATGGCATTTTGGATTCCTATAAGCCTCATTTTTCTGTACGTCCATTTCTTTTCCTGTGAAGTTTTCTGTTGTTATCTCTAACAATAAATTTTTTATGTCTTTTACACTGTCTCCTGCTTCCTCAGTGACTCCAGTCAGTCTTATATTATTTTTCTTTGAGTCATGTTGACGCTGTTGGAGTGATTTCTCAGGCTCCCTTGCTCTTTTCCATAGATTATACCTTTCCTGCTCATTGGCTGCTATGCTATCCTCTAGGTCTGAGATTCAGTTCTCTGCTTCATTCATCCTACTTTGCAAGCTTTTGTTCTTCTTCATCATTTCCTGGAACTCTGCTTGAAGCTGTTTAAAAGGTTCCATTGTGGGCTGGAGGGTTAGCTCAGTGGTTCTGATGCCTGCCTTGCAAGCGCAAGGTCCTGAGTTTTATCCCCGGTAACCACATATAATGCTGGGCATGGAGACATGCCCAGCAACAATCAACGCCGCATACCACAATGCCGGACGTGGTCGCTCACACCTGTAATCCCAGCACTCGGGAGGCACATACAGGAGGATTGCTGAGTTCGCAGCGGCTTGCCTGGGCATCATAGTGAGCTCAGGGCCAGCCTGAACTACAAAGCGAGACCCTGTCTCAAAAAGCAAAAAAAAAAAAAAAATAAAAGGTTCCATTGCTTCTGCTATCTTGGATTCTATCATCTCACTGATCTCTTCTTTAATGATGTCTTTCACTGTGGACAGTATCCCTGTTTTGATCTCAGAGATGAGTTCTCATTTCCATTTTACTAGGTCTGCTTTAGTTACCATCTCCAAGAGTCCTGGTGTTTGAGTTTCCGTTTGCCCTATTTCCCTTTTCTCTGAATTTCCCTGTGGTGGTGATCTTTGTGTCTGATTTTTTTGGTATATTTACTCATTTCTACACTTTTGTTGTTATCAATGCTATTTGATTCTTTGCCTGATGCCAGGGCAATGTTTGTTGCAGTCCTCTTTCTTTCTATTATCTGGGGCCCCTTGGATGTGGCACCTCTCTGAGGTGTCCTCCTTGAATCTGTAATGACCCTTCAGAGTTCTCAGCTCTAAAACATCATGGGAGGAATTTAAGCAGAATAATCACATCATCCTTATTAACATAATACAGTCATTTCCAATATCAGCATTACAAACAGTAAAAAAATGAAGACTTTTGTTAATTTCAATTCAGAAGACTTTGAGCTCATGAGTTACCTCTATGTCCATATGCCAAAATTTAGAATTAATCAGCAATGTGTATACAACATGCAGATCGTAAATGTACCTGTAAACCCCTTTGGGGATAAAAGGTCACTGGGGGATGAGGGACGTAGGGAGACAGGAGGAGAATGAAATAGGGTTAGCAGATTTATGAAGATCACCTATACCCTAGAACTTCACATATGCCAGTGAGTAATAGAGGATAAAAGGGCGTATATGAAACAGTACCAACTGTATGCTGTAAGACCAATGGAGACTTTGCATATCTTCTTATAATGTTACAGGAGAAGAAATAGGGCAGCCTAAGAGTCTTTTACTTCTGGGTATTGCTTCTGACAGGAAGATAAGAGAGGGTGAATAGAGGGATCTAGGAGGAGATGACAAAATAGAAGCTAGATCCCCCCCCCCCGCCTTTTTTTTTATCTTGCCTGGTCTCTCGGTGCCGCTCAGTGTGGAGGGATATAGTAAATGGCTCCAGCTCCTGTTTAGCTTGGGTCCTCACAACGCAGCTCTGAGGTGGGTGGGGGCCAGCCAGCAGGCCTCAATCCTCTGCTGTGGGAATAGTGCCCGGGGGTACCCGAGTCTCTGGGATGGAGCAGGGCCTGTCAGCAAACCTCAGTCCTCCAACCTGGGAACAGAATGCCTCCCAGGGTTACCCGAGTCTCTGGGATGGACTTGTTTCAGTTAATTCTTGTCAATAGAGATAGCTGTGCCTTTGGATATAAGAGAATTCTGCCCATCTGTATTAAAATAGAAATATATTTCCTTCTACACCTACAAATAATCAAGAAAGGGGATTCATTTCCTGAGCTTCTAACTACCACATGAACCATCCATACATTTGCCCAAAATAAGTACTTCTGTACTACTGCATTCCTTTTCATTCAAGTAACTAAAGTTATTGTACAACCTCCAACCTTTCTATTTTATGGTGCCCAGACATTATCACAAGGCTGTAACTGAGGAATGTGACAAATCACCTTCAGCTTAGTAGTGTCGCAGGAATTTCTAAGCATCAAGAACACATGATGGAATACTTTCTTGTGTGCTTCGGTACCTAGACTCAGGCTACTTGAAAATAGGTCTTTCAAAATGACAACCTGGTTAGAGGTTGGCCAAATAGACTAGTGGACATAAGACCAAAGAAGCAAGGTTGAGTAGACTCAAACTGTTTGATAAGTGAGCCATTTAACCAAGTTTCTAGTAAATTGATCTATAGGAATTGCCTGAAGCAAACACACAAGATATCTGGTAGTTCACAGCTTTATCTTTCCAAGGCAAGAGTTTCCTGAAGCAAACAATAAGGTCATATTGATTAAGTATTTCTAAAATCTCATTTATGCTATGTTAACATGGTGATTTCAGGTCATCAAAATCTTTTGTTTTGTTTTTTTTACTTTTCAAAGATATAACAGACATGTCTTTTGTATTTTTGGTAGTGTATTTATTTTTATCTTCAAAAATTTTCACTGTTATTCAATATGAAAATCACTGTATTCAGTAATTTATGCAACTCAAAGATGAATAATGAAAACTCCTAGCAATGAGAATCTTAGGCAATAAGAAATACAAAATGTAACACATTGTTGATGAAGGAAGAAAAATGAGATGAATTGCTAAGAGAAAGGTTTTCAAAACAAAGAGGTTCTTGTCTTGGAAATCTCAAGACTCTTCTAGAAGAGGTGATGACTTTTTACAGTAAGGCTGTGTCACACAGAGACGAAGGGATGAATTTCACGGGTGGATGAGTGAGTTACACAAAGAAATACATTATACAAGAAGCAAAAAAATACCTAATACAAAAAAGGTAAAAATTAAAATCATACCAAAATATGGTAATTATAATAAAGTAACATTTGAAAGTCAAGCTATTTTTTTAAATATTTTACTTCATACCAAATAAGAAACAAGGGAAGTTTAATCCGCAATTTTATACAAAGTGATATTCCCAAAAGGTTAATCTGGAAGCTATATGAAAGATGGAAGTATATTCTGTCTCTGGAAATTCTGTATATGAGACAGTCTGCAGTCCTACCTACTATTGCACACTTAAGCATGTTGAATAAAACATAACAAACTACCTCTCAATCACACAGTTTACAATAAAGTAGAAGAAATCTATAGGGACCAAAAATAGATGCGCCAAATCAGCACCTCCCATTCCTCCAGATGTGAAGAGCCACAGCATACAGGGCCAGTGAGAACATTTACAAAGTCTGTAAGATGTCAGGTTAGATTCAACACATCTTCACAAGCTTGCACAGAAAGTCCCAGAACCAAGGGCTGATCCTTCTCTGAAAGGGCAAAGCAACAAAGCAGTACTCTTAGTTAGCAGAAAGAGACTGTGACAAAGGGAACTGAGAATCTAGGAAATAAAACATACACAGATAAAACCTTGTCCTTTCACTCAACTGCAATGTACTTCATGAGATCACTGGTATATGTAAAATTTATTTTTAAACTAGATCACATATAGATAGATAGATGATAGATAGATGGATATGAGATGTGTGTGTGTGTGTATTGATAAATTACTGCACTTACATTGGGTTCTTTTTGTTTGTTTTTGTTTTTTGAGACAGAGTTTCGATTTGCAGTTCAGGCTGGCCCTGAGCTCACTATATAGCCCAGGCAAGCCTCGAACTCAGCAATCCTCCTCCTGTCTCTGCCTCCCAACTGCTGAGCCACCACACCCGGCGATTGGGTTCTTTTTATTATGGAAAATTTTAAATGAATTACAAATAGTGGAAGTAATATAATAAACCCCTACAAAACCATCACCAAGTTTCAACATAATCAGTAAATGGTAAAACATAGTCCTTCTAAAACACTGGTCAATCCCAAATACTTTGAAGCAAACTTATTCTCTTCAGTTTTATTTCATAACTGCTTTAGCATCTATCTGCGAAGTCTAAAGCTTTATAAAAATTCCATACTGTGTTTATAACACAAAATATTAGCAATGATTTCTTATTATGAAATATTCAACAGCTATAATGCCCCCAACTGACTCATTCTTTTTGTTAGCTTTGTTTTTGCTTACAGTTTGTTAGACTGAATCAAAATATTTTTGGCTGATATGCCTCTGAAGTTTTTCATCTATGACTTTTGTTACCCCATTTCTTTGTTATCATAAAATTCGTCTGTTGAAGGAAATAGGACCTGTGTTGCCTACAGTTTCTCACTTTCTGAATGTCTGCTAATGTCATGGCTGTGATGCATTTCAAATTATCTTGTCTACTTTGGAAGGAGAATTTTGTAAAAGTGGTGCTGTCTCCTTATTGAATCACATCAGAGGCACACAGTCCCTGGCTGTCTTTTGCGAAGATTAATTAGTTAGTTTAGGAATTGTCATCTTTGTTTATGCATTGTAAAAATCCCTTTTTCCTTCATTAATGATTGCTTCAATCCATGTTTGCATTAATGTTCTAATACCTGACATTTCTTCAAAAAACAAAGCAGAAAGCTATTTTTTTTTTTTTGTGGGGGAGATAGAGAACATGAACTAAGACATAGTGTATATAGTAAGATCAAATTATTGCCTAGCTATTTGTCTTTAATTATCAGTATACAGAACAATAAGCTGGCATCCAGGATCTTCCAGAGTAATCTTTAAAGTATTATATATCCCAAGATAAGAAAATTTTTGATATGTCAATTCTATGTCTCTGGAATTCTTTGATAGGATAAAATATCCTAGCCCCACCTACATTATTCTTCCAAAATCACAAGCCAGCAAGTTGTCCAAGGAATCCGGAGATCACAATCTCGATAATAAGTATGTTCATGGGCATTGATGTGCCGTTGTTTCTTGGTCTTTTCAGCACGTAGAATTAGCATATATACACATATTTCTAAGCAGAACACTCTGAGTTCAGACTGATATTTTTAGTGCGACTTTAGAATCACATAAAATTTTGATTAACTTGTGCTGCAGTCTGTTTAAAGAAGTTATGGATGAATATTTAAAATTTTCTAAATTCAAACATGCACAAATTTAGAAAAACAAACCAAGGGGGAAGTCTATGGACAGTAAAACTATTAGGTACAATTCCTTAAATGTTTCTCAGTGTTTTATCCAAGCCACAGTTTAGCAAGGCTATAATCATTTGCATTTTATTTTGCTACATTAAGATTTCATAAATCAATTATTTCTTTTGGCTAACAAATGCAAAATATTTTAAATAATTTTATTTTAAATACATATTTTTATTATCTATACACCTTTTAGTGATGAATTTATTTATTGGGCAAGTTTCCTTTTAAGGACCTTTGTTTACATATTTTCCATCGCGCATACTTTCATTAGAAATATATACTTCAGCCAGGGGTGGTGGCTCACGCCTGTAATCCCAGCACTCGGGAGGCAGAGACAGGAGGATTGCTGAGTTCGAGGCTTGCCTGGGCTACATAGTGAGCTCAGAGCCAGCCTGAACTACAAAGCAAGACCCTGTCTCAAAAAAAAAAAAAAAAAAAAAGAAATATATACTTACAGAAAAGTCAAAGTATACTGTAGCATAAATTCCAGGATAGAAAACAAAGTGATGAAGTAAACTATATGCAAACATACATTTATTACAGTTTATACACAGTTTTATTACAGTTATACACTCTTGGGTACCAAGCGTTGTATCTGTGGGTCCATAGAGTACTAAGGGGAAGTAGGAGATAATGAATGGTTAGGTTGGCCGATAAATATGTATGCTAGTGAGAAGATTTCCAGTAAAAGAGGACTATGATATCTAAGAAGCACAACATGGATATTTATTAAAGAAAAGAATGGAAACAAAGGAAAAGGAGTCCTTAGAGAATTTCATTTTATATATTGAAAAAGGGAGAAAACACACCAAGTCCCACAGTGAGCACCGGGAGTTAGAATACAATCAGGCAAGAGGGGCATCCCATGTGAGCGCTATCAGTAATGTCTGATGTAAGAAAAGGAAAAGGAATTAATAGGGATCCATTATTTGTGATATTCTCAATATCACTGCTTTATTTTTATTCTTTTAGAGAGAGAGAAAATTTCAGTTAAAAGTATGGTTTTGAAGATAATAATCCAGAAAGATTATGTATATGTAGATGTAGATATGTCTTTGAAGTAGTTTGGCAGTGAGAGGAAGAAAGGCATAATTTTTACTGTATCACATGCAGAAAAAGGATGAGAATCAATCTGATCTTATGCTTTAACAGGGCCTAGTGGGAGCATAAATTAAAGACTGGAAAAATCTGAAAGTAATTCTTGACAGAGCTGATATGATAGACATATGCTATGTTCCAAATTATCATTTATATTTTCATATCCTTTATAGTTTCATATAAGACCCCTGAGAAGGAAACATATGTTGCTAATTTAAGATGATTTTTAAAATTGCTATTATTACTGAAAATTTCTTTAAATGCAATGCATATTAATTGTACATAGTGGTGGCATTCAGTGTGATATTACTATTCCTTCCGGAGGTTTTATACACATGAAGGGCACTGTAATCATGACTGTGATATATTTACCTGAAACTCTGTGGGCTCTAGTGATCAATGATGCAGAAGTGGTGAAGGTGAATTATTTGGATTCCAGAAGCAATCATGTCTTGATTTCCTTATCACTCTCTACTTCCCTTTTATCAAGACATAAGTAGCTTGAACTGAGAGTAACCCACATCTGCATTGTGAGACTCAGATTGAGAAAGAGACATCACTGGTGCCCTTTTGACCTCCTGGCACAGTATCAGTGCTGCTCACACCTGGGCTAGCGGGCCTGTCTTCCACAGCGCAGCTGCTTTCCCCAGGCAGTCTTGGGCAGTGCTGTGGGTTCTTTACAGAGTCATTGCTTGATTATCTGGTGGTATATTGCAAACCCTACAGCTTAAAAATACTGCTTCGAGCTTTAATAATGATTCGGCAAAATAGTTGCTCCACCTATATCTAACAGAACATAATTTTTCTGCTTCTGCTTTCCAGCATTTAAAAACTTAAGGAGTTAGCCCAAGGAAAGCATATTTTAAAAATCTATCTTAAAAGAAAGTCCAAAAGAAAGGACCTCAAGTTAGAGGTTTGGAAATTCGAACAGAAAATTAGAGACATTAATTAAATCATTGGCATGCTGAAACTAAAGTAAGAAACATTTTAATCATGAAAGCCCTATGCAGCAGATATTAATGAAATGTCTGCCAGAATAAATGATGCAAAGAATTATAAATAGGTCTTGATATGTTTATATGAAATATAGAGAAATAAGCAAATGAGGGCATTTAAAAATGGAAAATATAACATACTGGTGCTAACACAATTTAATTGGGAGCAAATAAAATCTAGAATTAATAAGCCATATACAAGCATATTTTTAAAATGAATGCTAATTTTGTGTGCTATGAGCTTATGGTTTCGATATCCACAACTATAGTAATTTTTTTTTTTTTTTTTTGAGACAGGGTCTCACTTTGTAGTTCAGGCTGGCTCTGAGCTCATTATGTAAGCCCAGGCAAGCCTCGAACTGAGCGATCCTCCTGTCTCTGCCTCCCGAGAGTTGGGATTACAGGCATGAGCCACCACACCCAGCACCTTACAGGCATGAGCCACCACACCCAGCACCGTGGTATGTGGTATTGATGGCTGGTGGGCGTGAGTCAACACACCCAGAATTGTATCTGGTTACCCGGATGGAACTCAGGGCCTTGTGCTTGCGAGGCAGGCGCCGGAACCACTGAGCTAACCCTCCAGCCCACAACTATAGTAATTTTAATTGCTTTCCCAAAGCTACACACTCAGGCAGCACATATCTTCAAGTGGCTTTTCTGGGATATGAGCATAAAACCTCAGATAACTAAAAACTTGAAAGATTGTAAGGACTGGAAAGTCAACTCACACTAGCTTAAACAAACAAAGACTTTAGTATGAAATTTAGGATGATGTGCTGTAAGGCAAGATCCATCACTGACACCAAGAACAGCTTCAGTTAATCTCTTTTGCTCTCTTTCTCTCTCTCTCTCTCTTCCTCCTCTCTGTTTTTGAGTCTGTTCCTTTCCTTAGTTGACATCATTCAGTACCTTATCAGGAAGTTTGTTTTCATATTTGTAGGAGGCAAGGTGCCTACACTCAGATGATGCCCTACACTCAAGGTGTACACGATTTTATTTATTTATTTATTCATTTATCCATTTATTTATCCATTTATTTATTTATCCATTTATTTATTTATTTATTTATTTATTTATTTATTTATTTATTTATTTATTTATTTATTTATTTATTTATTTATTTATTTATTTATTTATTTATTTATTTAGACAGGGTCTCGCTTTGTAGTCCAGGCTGGCCCTGAGCTCACTATGTAGCCCAGGCAAGCCTGGAATTCAGCAGTCCTCCTGCCTCTGCCTCCCGAGTGCTGGGATGACAGGCATGAGCCACCACGCCTGGCACTGTGGTATGTGGTATTGATTGCTGGTGGGCGTGAGTCAGCACACCTGGCATCGCTGCATGTGGTCACCCAGGACTGAACTAGGAACTTTGCGCTTGCTAGCCAGGCACCAGAACCACTGAGATAAATCTCTGGCCCAAGATGTAAATAATCTTATCCCAGAATATATAGATAAAATGCCATCATATTGCTTCTAAATTTCATGGGCCAATCACTGAAATCAATAGGTTGAATCTACAGATCCCAGAGAGAAAACAAGGTCCACTAAATACATAGTATTTTTTCCTATCAGTTGAACATTTACTTAAGCAATTTGGTGAGAAATAAATGACCTATTATTTCAGGATAGTGACACGTCACTTTTTAGTAGTCTGGTAATGCTGAGTACTCCCAATATATCTTAATATATTACCTACATGAGAGGGAGGAGAAACTTTCTGTCTTGTCTCTCTTTAGAACTACAGCATAGTACCAGGACCATCATCCCTAGTTTTCCTGGATGCAGAGGTTTCCTGGAATCCAGAAGTTTTAGCCATAAAGTTAGTAGAGTCTTGGACAAGTCAGGGCAAGAAGTCAACCTAGAAACAGGATGACTTAGCGAATGTCAATCAACACTATTCACAAATTACTGCTTCTAAAGGAACTAATTTGCAGAAGCAAGTTGAAGATCAGCACCTGTTCTCTGGGGATGATGATATAGACCTGCAGCTCCCGGAGGCGACATGTTCAGGGGCCACCTTCTGTGGTGCCAGAAGCATGAGGCACAAAATCTGAGCCTCGTAACAGTCAGGCTGTTATCTTCAATGGAAGAATTTGCTAGGTAGAATGGGGATGATCTTTACGTAGCCTGAAAGTTACATGTTGGAACTTCTTTGCAATATGGGTGTTAAATATATTCTTCTGATCCATAGTCAGATGTGTTATCCACTGGCCCACCCTTAAATATATTTTTAAGTTGCCTGGGTAACACATTTTATCTTGATAAATAAGTTTTAGTATGTTGATGACATCATTACTTGTAATATTTCTTTCAAATAACATTTTCAAGAAAGAGTATGTTACTTTCTGTTGAAGCCTCAATTCTTAGACTCCCCAGTTCTGATAAAACTAATTAGAATGTTCCATCACTTGTGATGAGCTGGTGACATAGGAGTCATCGCTTGTCATTGTATTAAACAATTAAGTTCTTTTTCATATACTACTTGTATAAAATAATACCATGATACAGCAACATAAAAGTAGGAACTGCAGGGCAGTTGGGAAGCCCATTCTAATACAGATATAACTTATTCAGGCAAATCTTTTCATTAAAAAATGAACCTCAAGAAATGTCCATGATTTGGTCTGTGATTTTAACAATGACTTCTTACTGGGACAGCCTTCTCCATTCTGGCCCCAGTAGTTATGCTACAGTTTAAACGATGGAAGTTCAGACCAAAGACATTTTTAATAGGAAAATAATACATGTAATGGCTACCAACAGAAAGATACCCCTTTCTCTTTGGAGAAGTAGCCATTTTGCCCCCATATATTTATTAAAGGAGATTCCCTTATTATTCAGATGTGACCGGCACCCCCTAGCCACAAAGGGGAGCTTGGCTAGTGTTCTACTCAAACTGTAACGTACCATCATGCTTAGAATTCATTTGTCTACAGAGAAGTATTATATCTAAATTAGGTAATAATTACCTTTTCCACATAAGATTTTATGAAAGATATTGTCTATTAAGCGTTTCTGTAGTGGACAAAATTAGATATAAGATTTAGAAAGCGCCAGTAGCGATGAATGTGGGGACTTGTACAACCTTGTTACAAGAGGAAATGGCCACAGCATAAAGAAAGAAGTATAAATCACATGATAGTCCCCCAGCTCTTCTTCCAGAGCTCTCTAATGCTCCCCTGAAGCTTGTTGGCTCTTGATGGTTGGTTCAAATTCACCCGGGTTGGAGTCAGAAAGCCTGAGACCCTGTCATTCTTGCTGGCCATTTGCCCCTTTGATCATCAGGACTCAGTCACCTCTTCTTTATAATTAAATCACTATGTCTCCATTAGGGTTTTAGGACTAAACATATGATGTAAGACCTCATGGTTTCCTATTCAGATGTCTTACTAGTTGTCCCTTGTTCTAAGCGAAATCAATGACATGCCACACAAGCATGCATCATCCTTCATGCATTTCCACAGTTCATTCTCCCAGATTATTTTGTTTTCCTTTTTCCCCTATCAAGAATTTGCTTTTCCATTGCAGACAAGTCCAAAGACCAGCGAACATGTAACGATGACTTGGTAATTTATCTAGTACCTGGTGAGTGGCACTTCTACATTCTTACAGGCTTTTCTTTGTCTCTTCTCTAACAGTGCCTGTGTACTTATTTTTATCCTCTTAATAATGTATGAATACTCTCATATTAAACTTTTGGCCTTATACAGATCATCTTAGTAGCTTTAAACTTGGGGTTCCAAGACTCAGTCATGATTTTACTAGTCCCTACCTCCATTTAGTCTGGAAAAATGTATTTGCTGAGTCTCACTTTTCTTAATTTTACAGTGGGATCATAATTCATGTTCTATGTGCTTTTTTGTTAAAGATATATTACAGTATGCTACATAGTATCAGAATATAATTTTTTCTCTTAAAAAATACTACTAGTTTTCAGCAATGATTTACTGAACGTTTAGGTCATATTCTTTTCACTAGCACATAGGAGCTGCTGAGGGGCTTTACAGAAGTGACCAAGCCAGGACAGAGCCAGAGGCTTGAAGAGCAGATGCAGAGATAACATTCATTTACCCACCCAGTGCAGCGCCACCCTTAACAGATGCTTCACCAGCACTTGGCCACCTCTTCATTTGTGTACACTGTACTCTTCAATGGACACTTGATTGCACAATCCAGAAGTCAGGCATGCATTGTCCTCAAACACAAGCAGAACTGGAATTTAGAAAATCTATAAATTTTTCATCATAATCCCAGAATTACAATTCAGAAAGTGTTTCTTCCTCATGGTAGTCCAACTCCTTTGTTCTAAAGAGAGAATTAGCTAAAGGGAATTGTGTGTGCGTGTGTGTAACTATATATTAAAAGAAAATTAAAGAGTGTAAGACTGTGAGAGATGTCTTTTATATGAAATGTGGTAAAAGTTAACCATTTATGAATAGATTTGTTTATTGCATTATATACATAATCTGTCTTGACTCTCTCAACAGATAGGCAGATCTGTATAAAGACCTTTATTTTATTTACAAAGGATCAAACAGAGTTTCAATAGCTCGTGAAATCTCACTGAGTGAACCAGTATGCTATTTGGTGAGGGAGTCATCATGCCATTGACTGGTTCTTTTATCAATGTTACATGGCATTTGAATTTGCACTACACTTTCACAGAATGAAAGGTCAAGAAAGATGTCACCTCCTTATTTTACATGAGGAAAAAAACAAATTCCAGCAAAATTAATCAAGTTGTCTACCTGCTAGCCAAGAAATCTCCATAATGATGCTGCCAGCAAAAGTGGGATAATAACACTGTTCTGTAATACCTAAATAAATAATCATTCTGGTCTTCAGATTTGCTTGCACTTTATTTAGTCAACATTCCCTTTTGCTGACCTCATTGTCTGTATTTTGCATAAGCCATAGTAACCAGTCTGTATGGTCCAGGAAGAAGCAAAATGGGTTTTGCCTGTACACAACACACCAACCTGTTGGCCTCATATCTCCTTGACAGCATCACACCTGCAAGGCCTTCTAGAAGCCAAGTGCAGGATCCATCTGTACCTCACAAAGCTGAAAGTGGCTTGACCTTTGTAAAGTGCAGCTTAACTTTCTCTTTCAACCATTCCCTAAGAGGCCTTTCCTCTGGACTGGGAAGAATTATTCATTTGAAGGCATAAGACTCCTATGGCCTCAACAGTAGTAAGGTTTTGAAATGTTTAAGTATGAGCAATAGGTACAAAGTGCTGCTGGAATTGCTAGTCATTTGATGATTTAAAAGCAGACTGGAAGTTGTTTCCAGTCCTGCTCCCCGACTGCTTGTGTAACACTGGGCCAGCTCATCAGAGCTTCTCTCCACTTAACTGGGGAATAACGGGGGGCCACTTTACCTGTAGGAATCGTTTTATTGTTGCTTTCTTCACTTGTGCCCTAACCTACGGATTGCAGCTCAATGCAGACCCTGTCTACAAAGCAGGCCATCTTCCTGGACCACAGGGAATGATTAGGCAGAACGTGTCCTATCATTTCAGAATCACTGGCACATTTCCTAGAATACAGAGTAGAAATTAAAAACATCAGGTGAAGTCACTGACAGAGTCTCTCAACTGGAATGTTCACGAGCAAAAATTTCAACCTAAAATGGGGAACTACAATAAATCTTACTTAAATGTTTATTATTTTCAAAAAGGAAATTTAGGTGACCAATTGTAAAATGTTGTGGCCTCCTAAAATAGTGACTTGATAGGTAGGGACTAGCAAAGTTTTGCCAAAAAAAAGAAAGAAACGGTTTTGCCCAGAGGTGAACAGTTCTGAAACTGTTGTTGTTGTTGTTGTTGAACTAACCACCAGGGATGATATTAGAAGTGAACAAGAGCTGATTGAGTAGTAAATGGTCAGGGGCAGAGCAATAGTCATAAGACAGTGCGATGTGCTTTATTTTTCTTTTCAAATCATATTTATTCTTTCTCCTCATTACTTTCCCCTACCACATTCTCTTTAAACCTTGCCTATTTCACAAAATAAAGAATTCAACTTAAAAAAGAAAACAACACACATTGCGATGTTTATGAAAGTTTTTTAATATAATGTATTAAGAAGAAATGATTTTATACTCACGCACTTCAGGGCAAACAGCACATTCAAGCCCATTTATTTAACCAGACAATGCTTTGTGTGCCCTATACAACATAGAGTGACTGGCAAGTGTTCCAGAGCAGATCCTGAATGTGATGCTCTAGGTGCTGCACATCACGGGACTTCAGTATCCTCGGGTTTCTAGGAACGAAGTATCACCACAATCACATAGACTGTGTTGAAGATGACTCAGTGTACTAGTGTCATATACTCGGTGTAAAGTGCACCACAAACTGAGAGGTTAAAAAATAACCAAAATTATTCTCTCAAAGTTCTGGGAACTCAAAGTAGCTTTGCTGAGGGGGCTCACTTCATGCCACTTGTAGCCTCTGTGGTGACAAACACTCCTTGGCTGGCAGTCGCACCACTGCTATCTCTGCCTTTCTCATCCCAGTGTCTGTGTCTTCCTTTGCTGTCTTCTCTCCATGTTTCTATTTTACAAAGATGAGCATCATATTGGATTAAGACCTAATCTTACCCCAATGTGACTTCGTTTTTAACTAATTTTCAATAAACTTATTTCCAAGTAGAAACACATGCTGAGCTACTAGAAGTTAAGTCTTCAATATTTGTTTTTTGAGCCAACACAGTTCAACTCTTAATATTTGTTAATGATTGCACTTGGTACATTAGGTAACTAGTATGGTCAGAAGTCAATGACTTCTAAATCCAGCTGTTATGAACTGCCTTGGGACCTAGTGTGAAGCAGTGAGGCATAAAACAGATTATTTGAAGCCTCTAACTAGAGAAGTCTAAATCTTTTACTTCACAAAGAAGATTACACAATGAAAGAAAAAAAAAAGCTAAATTATTAGTACCATGTAGTATTTATTATCAAGCACTGAAAATCTTAAATTTCTGTTTTTGAATTCTAACTGGAAATATTCCAAATTCCTTTTTTTTAAGAATGTAGATTTTTTAATTGAATTCTTTATTGGTACAATTTATATACATCTCAAAATCACATATAACATTGGGAAATTTGTACCAGTATATACCACAAGTTAATTCTCATTTTTACCCATATCCCTACCCACTCCCCCTCCTCCCCCCTTTATACATGCTCTTTTATTTTCTTTCTGTATCATATTTATTCCTTCCCCTCATCACATT
>PVIC010004472.1:0-62410 GCA_004025085.1 Thryonomys swinderianus
AAATTTAAGCCACTCCCAGAGTAGGCTGAGGTCTACTTCTTGGAAAGAGTGTTACGTACAAACTGACTTAGAAATGGACAGTTCTTCTCCAATCTTACTTTGGTTTTTAGATAAGAGGTTGTAGGAAAACAATGTAAGATATCTATGTGGTTGTTACTACCTGTTTGGGACCCAGTGCAGCCAGAGTTGAGGTCCAGTCTTCAGTTAACACCCACTAGATCAGCACAGGGTTCCTGCACTGTCTGCACCTTAGATGAGCAGCAGTAACTCAGGGGACATGCAGCCCCTTTGCCCTGAAATCCCTCCTTTGCGCAGACCTTCAGTGCTGTCTGCTCTTCTTCTGTTTCTTCAGAATCATCTCCTAAGCAGCCATCAGGCAGGACTTGCAGTGGATGCTCACCAGAGACTCCTAGATGACCACCAGTGACCTTGTCACATGGATGGCAGTGTCACATGGCACAGAGGAGAATCCGTCATGCACGGCAGAGGCTGGTATGTTAGCCTAAGACGCCTCTGAGAGGCTAACCCAGCAATCTTGTAACTTGGAATCCCAACCCAACTTCACCTGATCTTCACTGGCTTCCACAAGACACAGAAAGACACGCCAGTACAGAACCCAGGAAGGTTCTTTAAGTGCCTGCTCTATGAATGGAGAGCCTGAGCCCCGAGGGCCGCCAGTCTGGTGAGAGGACTACAGGTGGCTTTCTGGCCAGGTTGGGCACTGGCCCCACATCCTGGTGCCCAGTTGAGTGTCGTTCTCGCTTTGGAGTTGCCCTATCATTCTGGGAGTCCAGGCAGGGCTTCTGTGTCCTGTGCTGGCCTCTGTCTCCAGCATTTGGCAATGTCTATGCAAACAATCTTGGCGCTTCATGAGCAGGGATTGTGCCAGTTCTGTTTCCCTAGACTGGGTTTTCCCCAGGACCGGGGTACCATGTCCCTCTTTTCTCCCCACCCTCTATATTCACCCAGAAATTCAACTTCATCTGTAGTTCTTGACCTTCTGCACTGGCCAGCCTACCACCCCACCCTATCTGCCAGGCCTTGGAAAGAAAGAATAGGGGCCAAGGGACATCCCTGGGAGTGGTCCTCTTCCAGATGCCCCCAGGATCTGTCTCCTCCCCCTAAGAGGAGGCTTAGAGTTCTCCTCACCTGCTGTTCCTACCCCAAGGTGCTCCTAGCCTCATGCCCCTTCCACAAGCCAGCCAGCCAGGCGGGCAGCAACTGAAAAATATGGGTTTTAATTCAATTATCTGAGATGTGGCTGAGGGAGATGGATGCCAGGCCACTCTACCCAGCATTCATCTCTCCCGAGCAGCAGTCACCTCCTGACTCCCCGCCCTAACCCAGCCCAGCCCTGGTGCTGCTCAGGCAGAAGCAGCCCACGAGACGACCCAGGCAGCAGACAGCTGACATGGAAGCATACTTGCCATGCCAGGGTCAGGGCTTCTCCATCTTCTCGGTGCCATGCAGTGTCCTGGGGAGCTTTAAACACTGCCCCTGCCCAGTATTACCACAGAGATAATTGGACAGTTGGTCTGTGGAGAGGCTTGAGCAAAAGTATCTTATAAAGGTCCCCAGGGGATTCTAATGTGCAGCCTGAGCTTATGAACTGCTGTCACTGGCTCTCTGCTCTGTCCCTGCATGCAAGTCACCCAAGGAGATGTGTTCACATGTCCAGAGCAGTGACCAGGTGGGCTGTGGTCCTCAGGGCCTTGGGACCCTCTGAGAAACCCAGAGGGTGAAAGTTAGACCTCTGCCTACACTCGTGGTTTTCAAACTGTACCAGAAACCATAGAAATCTCGACACCACCTCTGATGGTGCTTGGAGTAGAAGAGGAAGGGAGAGCCATCTTTGCATGTGCTAGGGGCCCCTCAAAACCTAGACTGGCACATCCTCTGTCCCTGACTTGGCAATGGATAAGAATGGGCAAGGGGAGTACTACTGGGAGGAGGGACGGATGGGACTAGGCAGGAAGAAATTTGGAGACCTCATTCTAGGTACAGACCTGGTTAGGGAGCACCCCACCTCACAGATTAAAAAAAAAAAAAAGGCTCAGATACCAGAAATGATGTGTTCAGTTACAATATAAATCCTGGCTGAGCAGGGGCCACAAAGCAGTTCACAGGGACCTTAGTGCTTGCTCTCCTTCCTGAGCTGTCACTGCTAGAAGGAAAGACACCCTTCTGGGGGCTGGGAACTCTGAGTGTGTTTGGGGGGGAGGGGTGAAAAAAGTGATTTTCGAAGCCCAGAGTGCAGAGGCAAATGTCCCCGTGTCTCCTTCTCCTTTACACTTAGTCAAGTAGTCCCCGTGCACGCCCAGACGTGCACATCGACTGCCGCCTTGAGTGTCCTCTGAACACGTGTGCAGTCCCACGCCACGTGCAGCATCAGAAGGGCACTCAGGCACGCCCCAGCCGCACACACACACACACACACACACACACACACACACTCAGGTACCACACACAGATCTGAAAGACACTGGCTCTGCCGGAAGAGAGAAGTCTTCTGTCCTGCAGAAGGCAGGCAGCGGCCCTGTCCACGGAGGCATCGGTCAGGGGATTCTTGTAACATAGTGAGTGACATTTCCCATTCACCTCCTGTGGTCCTTCCCTGGGGCCTTCACTGTTTACTCTTGGGAACAGAATGTGCAACAGGGGCCCTGGGGAGGGAGAATGCGGTATTTCCATTCTCACCTCCACCTTGTCTCTCCACCTGGCTTTCTTCTCTTATCCCCCCCGCCCCTCCTCCACCTCTGCACACCCTGGAGCTGGTTCCTAGGCTTCATTCGCAGAAACGACCCCTCCCAGCGGGGCTACAACATCCCACACTGTGTGTGTTTAAGAACTGTTTTGCACACGACCTCTCCTCTGCCAGGGCAGGTTCTGTCCCCCATTCTGGCTCTAGCACCTGTTGGGTGGATACTGTACCCCCCACCCCACCCCCACACATGGATGACACAATCAATGCCAGATTCCGCTTGCTGCTCCCGCAGCTTCCTGGAACCCCTCTTGACTGCTTTGAAATGACAGTGCGCCCCAGCCCCACACAGCCCTGGCTGTAACACAGGGCCCCAGCAAGCAGAGCTGTGGAAATTACAGATAATTCGTGTGGGAGGAGGCAGCCTGGATGATGCGTGGAGACAGCCATTCCCAGGAAAGCAGCTCAGGATAATATGGGGCCTCTGACAGGCTGAGCCCTGCTGTGGTGTCGTGCAAATGATGCTGATAATTATATTAAAAGTAGGGCAAATAGAGTACTCTTTGACGACCAACTTTGGGAGCAGGTTGGAAGCAATTCTTTGCTATGGCTGACAGAACAGTTCGCGAGGAAGTCATAGAACCACCCAGGTTCTTGGCCCTGAACAGGGGCTAGGAAGGTGGCTTGAACTGCCAGAGGAAGATTGCCCCAGGCCTTGCATAAATTCAGGGGCAAGCTTTGTATACTTTTTGTTTTCTATTGTGATACAAAAATTACTGCCGATTTAGTAGCTTAAAACATTTTTTATCCAGTTTCTATGGCCAGGAGTCTGGGTAAGGAATTCTGCTCAGTCTTAGGAGGCTACGATCAAAGTGCAATTCAGGCATGTATTCTCATGTGAGGCCTGGGGCCCTCTCCCAGAGCTAGTGGCACCAGCCAGCTCCTGGTGGTTGTAGGACCAATCCTCAGCTTCTAAAAGCCACCCACCTTGCATTCCCAGAAAGCCCTCTCCACACCTGATCAAAGACACAGGAAGGGATTATTCAGCCTCTGCCCTTGACTTCTAGACCTTCTTTCAAAAGACCCATCTGATGAGCTTGGACTTCTCAGGGTAATCGCTCTATGGATAAATTTAAGCTTAAAGATTTTAGTGACATCCACAAAATCCCTTTGCCTTTGCCACATAACTGGCCTAATGCAGAAAGCAAAACCTCGCCCTATTTAAAACCCCAGCCACACTAAAGAGGAAGGGACGCTTGGGCTTTTACACCAGGGTGCAAGAACCCTGGGGACCTGCCTGCACTTTCCATCTTTGGGGCTGGTTCAGGCCCAGACAGCCCATGTCAGGGATTCCCTGAGGTCCCAGCCTGTGCTAATCTTGTTTCATCTCCAGTGCTTGGCAGAAAGTCTGTGCTCAGGAAAACTACATTGATTGACTGAGTCATAACCCCCATCTTTACTACAATACCATGGGGAAACTGAGGCCCAAAGAGGTGAAAGAACTATTTCAAATCACCGAAAGCCACAGACAAAGTTGAGATAATGACGCACGCTACCATTCGTTCAGCACTTACTCTGTGCCAGGCCTCATGCTCGATTATGTGGCTACTTGTCTCCTGTCCTTGTCTTCAAGCTGCATGATTAGCGATTATGATTCTACCAGATTTACCAGTGCAGAAATCAAGTCTCAGACAGGTGAAGTAATTTGTCCAAAGGTGGTAGGGATGCTGCCGCCCACTCAGCTCAGCCTCTAGGTCTCTGGCCCTCCTTCCTCCAGCCTGTGTTGTGCCTGTCTGCAAGCAGGACTCAGTGAGAGCAGAGTCTGAAGCCGGGTGTGTGTGTGGGGTGGGGGTGGGGGGGAATCAGGAATACTCAGCTGTCTCCCTCCCTCCAGCTTCGCAGACATTTCAGTTTCCACTTTCCCACCGGCATGAGCTACCGGTGGGGGCGGGGGGGGGGAGAGATGTTTCTAGTTGTGCACAATTAACCAGCCTGATTAGTCCTGTCACCAGGTGATTGGCAGTTTTAATTCTTTCTTGGAGATGATTCCACAGGAAGAGAGAGGCCCAGGGAGGACAGAACACTGAAGGTTGTGGCTGGTGTGGGCAGAGAAGTCTATGTTGGGCCACAGCCACAGGCACCTAGAGTCCCCCTCCCCCACACCCCCTCGGAGCGCCTTCCTCCAGCCCCAGGGCACAGGCAGCTGGGCCTTTGCTACTGGAAGAGCCTGGCCCATTCCAGGAGGAGCCCGGCTGCCGGACGCCCTTCCCCAGGTACCCACATGCATCCCCCCTCACCCTCCTCAAGTCTCTGTTCACAGGAGCCTGCCGGCTTGTGTGAGAAACGGCCCCCTCACGCCCCACTCCCTCACCTGCAGGCCAGCATAGTGGTTATGTAATCATTTTAGAGCCAGACTGCAGGATTCAGACCTTAGCTCTGCCATTTGAACAGTCATTGAGCCTTCTATGCCTCAGTTTCCCCATTGACAAAGTGGGGCTAAATAAGAGCATCTATTTTTTATCACTATTTCTATGTATATTTGGAACAGTTCCTTGCAGAGTATAAAAAAATGATTATTTATTGCCTTTCTTATTCACAGCCGTCTTTGCTCTCTGACCTGTCAAAGCGTCTGTCTCCCCTGAATGTTGTTTGAGGACAGGCTCTTTGCTGATGGCTCCAACTCACGCACAGAGGGTGGCCAGACAGTGTTTGTTGGGCCAGTGAATGAATCCTGCCACCCGCATCACACTCTTCAGGGCTTAAAGAATCAAAACGCAGCTTCTACGGTCCTATCATTTCTTTCTCTTGTCACCCTGTTCCATAGCCACAAACTCCATTTCCGGTACAAAGACCGTTCTGTAATCCAATAACAAAATCCTAGAATACGGTCCACTGGAGTGAGACTCATGTCCTAAAATCCTGGGCACCTCGAATTCAGGGATTCCTAGAATGAACTTCAGGACTGGGAGACATCTGAAATAAAGCCCAAAATCTTCTAATGCACTCTGGGAATTGCTGATGGGACCTAGGACTCTAAGAAGGAAGTCGAATTTCAGAAGACACCCTTGGAATGGGCTTCTTGGGGAGAATCCAGTGACACCAGTGGCTCCCTTTCACTGTTTTTCTTTTGTTTGTTTTTCATGGGTTTCTTTCTTTCTTTCCTCTCTTTTTTCCTTCTTTCTTTTTCCTCCTTTCTTCCTTCCTTCCTTCCTTCTTTTTTGTTTCGTGACTACAAAGGCATGCTGGCCTTGTCTGTGCTCAGAGCCCAGGGCGCGGTGAGGGGCAGCGCAGTGGTGGGAAAGGGCTCCCGTGTGAGGGTTGCTAGGCACTGGCCGAGCCCAGGGAGGAGCGGACAATGAGCTGGGCCTGGCTGGGGTAGGCAGAGCCAGGGCTGCATCCTAATCAGGAGGCCAGGAGAAGGGAGAGGAGGGAGAGACGGCTTGGGGCGACATGTGGGGAGGTGGGCATAGCCAACCCTAATTCCATTATAGCTGCTCATCCAGCTGCCAGAGCTGGCAGGACACCAGGCCCTGGCACTGCCCTCTCCTCCCTGATTGCAGGCTCAGGCCACAGAAGGCTTGGGATTCAGAAGGTTTTCTGTCTCGCCCTGAAGTCCCTAGCAGAGAGAAGGAGTGTTGCTGAGCCTCGAGACCCAAGGAACTAAAAACTAAGAGGAAGGAGGCAGCCAGGGCCTGGAGGGTAAAGGAAATCCTCCAGACAATGGAATGACTCCGGGATACAGTGTGGGAATTTGTAAAGAACTTTGAGTACAAGGCCCGAAGAATCTTCCTGGACTAGGCCTTCATCCAAATCATGCAACTCAGTTTGGGACGTGAGAAGTGACAACGTGCTCCCGAGGAAACTCCCGACTGATGGTGGAGAGAGCTTCATTCTATTCGGACCACGCACTGACCTGAGTGCTGGCTGCGTGGCCCGGTCACGGTGACAGTAAACACGCTCCTAGGAAGGGGGCTGGGAGCGGCACAGGGTGGGTGGCAGAGGGGACATTGCAGCCACAAGGCCTTGAGCAGCGTTGGGCACCATGCCCTCCATGACTGGATGCAGAAGGGGGGCGCTGCACTTGAGTTAGAGGGCCAGGTGAGATGGAGGGACTTGGGACTTTATCTTCAAAACAGCAGGAAACGCTCTTTTGCATTTTAAATATATCACCCCAAGATGCAAAGGGAAACCAGATGGATGCAGTGAATCCAGTTAAAGGCTCCTAGAAGTGGACACGAGGTATTTCACAGGAAGCAGGACTCTCGGTCCTGGTCCCTTACAGCTACCTGTGAATAAGCGACTCATTTAAGTCTGTGGACAGTGAGCAGGAGTGAGGTGAAAACATCAGTGCGTGCCCTTGAACGGAGGGGTGTGGACTCCCTTTCTGTCTCCTATCCTTTCCACCAACTGGAATTGAAGATGTGATGGTAGGAACCACAGCATCCGTGGTGAACACAGAGAAGAAAGCTACTTCATAAAGAAGTCACATCATTTAGGGGTCCAGACCAGAGGCAGTCACGGAACTGCTACATCATCTTTGAGTTGCCTTCTCAAACTTTTACAAAGAAGGAAGTCCAGTTCTGTCCCGTTTGAACAGTGTTCTCAGGTCTCACTGTCACTGTTGCTGAAACAGATCTTCCCAGAGTGCTGAATTAGACATGAAAATATGGTAAAGAGAGACAGGGCTACATGACAAATGTCACATACACCATGACCACAGGTGGTCATGTTCTCTGAGACAGGAGCCATGGAGGGAGAAACACTCTAACTAGATCATGTACTTGACGCGGGCAGGTTGGCTTTGTGGCCCCCTAAGGCGAGCACAGGAGGAGATGTCAGGGAACAGGTGGGGAGCCTGCCAGAGAGATGAGTTGGAAGATTGTGCCCAGAGGATGAATCAGTGGCTCTCTACCTCACTATGCTACAGTATGTTATGAATGATGCTACTTGGGTCCAGCCGCAGGGATCCTGCCTCACTGTCCTTGGGAAGAGCCGGGCAGCAGTGTGCTCTGAAGGCTGCCCAGGTGACTCTGAGATGCAGCAAGGGGTGAGAACCATAGGTGTGGGTGGTAATTGAAACAGCAGGAGAGGACAGAATGGCCCAGGTTATAGAGTGAGAGCAGAATTGATCTCCTGGGCCCTGCTGGGGGTTGAGAAGAGTATACGACACTGGGCAACTGCCCAGCCAGCCCCCGTGTTATCTTCCTAAAGAACACGGCAGGGGCAGACACAGAGATGTCAGACAGTAGTCCAGGCTGGGATCGGGCTTCGGGTGACAGCAGGGACTTCTCTTCCTCCCTCCCAGAGTCAACTCCTTGCTGCTCAGACTCTGCGGCCCACTGAGCCCTGGGCCATGAGGAGGTGTTCCCCATCGGCCTTCCCAGGAAGGACCCAGCCCAAGTCAAGTGCATGAGACCCTGGGTGCAGCCAGCTTCCCTGTGTGTGAGTTCCAAGCCAACCTGTACCAACAGCACACGAGTGCATACCTGAGTCTCTCTACCACTTTCTTTCTAAGAAGCCACAGACCTCAATTTGCTTATCTGTAAAATGGAACAGGTATGCCCAAACTTACCATGACGGTAGGATTTGGGGGCATCAAAATGACCCTTAATGAAGTAATAAGCATATATAGGAGACACTTTTGATTGATTCTACCTCTGTTGTTCTCCTGCTTGTGGTGGCAGGAAGAATAAAGGAGGGAGGCAGAGGGACAAAGGGACCTATAAAGTCCCTGCTGGTCTCAGGGAGCTCACCGAGGAACATGTCAGACACACAGAAGCCTGGAAAGGAGGAAATCTTGGGTAGTTAGATCAAAAGGAGGGGGTGGATCGGTAGGTATGGGAGGGTTTAGGAAGTTCCGTAGATCAGCAAACCCAGCTTCAGTGCTGGCATGCCCAGTCTCCGGGTGCCACTGGGCAGGTCCTTTGTGAGACTGTTTCTTCCTCTATGAATTACTCAGCACCGAGAACGCAGCAGCATTCAATAGTAAACATCAGCTACTTTTGCTATAAATATTCACCCATATTTAGAAGGTTGGGAATAAACATGCAAAAGGTCCAACCAAAGCCAGATTCATCCAGGCTTAAAATCCCAGTACTCTGGAAGGCTGAGGCAGGAGGATTTTGAGTTCAAGGGTGTAACCTGGGCTACTTAGTAACTTAGGAAGACCCTGTTTCCGAATAGGGAGAATTTGTGGCTTAAGGGGATCCTGTAGTTCATTGGAAAGGCACCGTGTTCAATTTCCAGTACCAGAAAAAAATAAGAAAGCCACAATTTAGAGTAAGTGTTTAATGTATGTTGGTTCGTCTTCAAGTACACCCTCTGTGCAGCGCAAGTGTGAACCTGGTAGTGAGATTTCTAGAAGCGCAGTGGGCTGCAGGGAGAGGACTCTGAGCCACAGCTGGGGTGACCATGCACAAGGACAGGAAGCCCGTTCTCCCCCTGAGCTCCCAGGCTCCACAATTACGAGAAATGCACTTTCATTGCTTATAGGTTACCCAGGCTTAGGCTCAGGAAGTTTGTTACAGCAAGTGCTGGCCGCCACGTGGATAAATAGAATCCTGGACACCCATGTGCCTAGCGTGGACACCTGGCAGGCTCAGGGATCTGGACACTGGCCCTTACCGTGATGTTCACTGATTCTCTAGCCTCGTCCCCCAAGCTTCTACTATGTTCACCTCCCTCAGGCCACGTCGGACCTGCTCACTTAGCAACTAAACTGTGGCCCCACTCCAAGCCGTGCGGTGAGTGTTCTTCCAGGGCTGGCTGCAGGCTCTGTCCCTTTTGGGACATACCGACAAGTCCTCCACCTACTCTCCATCCAGGTCCTGCTCTCTCTTCTCTCAGCTGAGGTCCCACCCTGAGACTGTTCTGTCTCCCTGCACCCCTACGCCTTCCTCAATGCCTTCCTCCCCCAGAATTCAGCCTAATATCTTGGTACCTCAGTCTTTACCTTTGCGTACACAGCCTGACCATCCACTGATGTGCCTTTGATGGGTCTTCGCACTCTCAAGCAGAGAAGACCCTAGCTGAGTCCCTTGGCAGGGCAGGACTGGTAGATACCTGGGCCATGTGCTGGTGTGATGGGCTGCAGCCTGAGGCGGGCATCGGAGCAGTGGTTGGCCCAGGAGGTAAGACAGAAGCAGTCCTGCCTGTTTAATGTGGGCCCTGGGCACTATTAGCTGAGGCTCCTATTCTAGCGCATAGGTGGAGCTCCACTGATGTTGAATAAATTAAACCTGCAAGAAAGTCATTTGAAACCTGGTGTGGTGGCTCACGCCTGTAATCCTGGCACTTGAGAGGTAGAGGTGGGAGGATTGCTGTGAGTTTGAGGTTTGCCTAGGCTACATAGTGAGTTCAGGGCCAGCCTCAACTACAAAGTGAGACCCTGTCTCAAAAAACTAAAAAAAAAAAAAAAAGGAAAAAGAAGAAGGAAGAGAAGAGAAAAGAAAAGAAAGGAAAAAGAAAGTCATTTTAAAGAACATCACACTTGACTCTCCCCCTTATTTTGTAGACAGTGCCTTAGTCAGGGAGAGCAAAGCTAACCTGCTTGGACTGGAATATATATGGAGAGGTTTCCTCTTGTCCCTGTGGAAAGCCATTCAGTCGGCACATTATATTCAGAATGCCAAGGCTTGGTTCAAGTTTCACACTTCTCCTGAGGCAGGACACAACCCTTCTCAACTGGCCATCAAAAAGTCCAGTCTAGGTGTTAGCCTCAGACAGTGAGCCTACTAAGAACAAGCCTGTGGCCTGGTGGCCTGGTGGCCTGGAGCCCAGCCTCCCAGCCTCAGAGGCCTGGACTGTGGATGGTTGAATGCAGCCAGGGAGCAGCTACGTTCACATCCTTCCAGAGAGTGGCCCTCAAGGGTGTGTGCAATGACCAGAAGATCCCAGACACTCAGCACAAGTAGAAGCAATCGGATTGCAGAAATCCATGACAAAGAATGGATTTTCTTACTGCACAAGGCCTCTTTAATTTCCTGTGTTTCCCCCCAAAGGGCTTTTTCATCGACAATGCACTTGGTTCTTTAGGCAGAGCAGTTCAAGAGAAGCTGCTGATGGAAAGATTAGCAATCTGGAACACACAGAGCCTGGCGAGCTGGGGACAGCTCCGGTGGGGCCCTCAGCCAAACCAGGGCACTCCTAACAACAAGGAAGGGCAGATGAGGAGCAGAAGCCTGGCGAAGTTGCACCGGGAGCTGATGGCATGGAGCACTGTGCCCCCCGGAGCAGTCACTCCTGAAGACAGATGCCGAAACGCAGAGTCTCGCTGCCTGAGTCACCCCACCCAGACCTCAGAACCTTCCTGTTATCTCTTCTGGGGCCACTTGACAGGAGGCCTCTCTCCTCAGGGAGCAGGGATGCCTAACAGCAGGACTCAGCCTGAAGCTGGCCAACTTTGGGGCTCCAGCCTAGGAGGGGTGCTGTCCCCGTCCTCCCTGGGCCGCGTGCTCCCTTGCTATCTCGCTGCAGCATGCCCGGGGCTCACAGGCATCTGGTGGCCTGGAACCTGGCACAGCCTGTCCTGCCGAGCTCGCACTCCTGCAGTGCTCTCCGTGGTCTCACTGCTCCCCTCCTCCCCACACCGGCTCCTCGCAGGGCCTCAGTGTGCCAGCTCCTCCTTCACTGCCTTCTCACCCACATCTGCCCACAGCCCTGAAGACTGTGTTGCCCTCCCCGGCTTTAACTTCAGTCTGTGTCCTGTTGGCCCCAAAGGTCTAGCCTCTCCCCAGGGCCTTTGCAAATCTAGCCACCTTCTTGGCCTCCCCCTCGGGGGGACACAGTCATCACACAAGCAGCAGGACCAGCACAGCAGTCCGGAGCACCCTGCCAAGGCTGTGCCTCCCCCGCATCCTGGTCTCAGGGGCGGCGCCTCCAATCTGGCTGCTCACCTCAGACCGGTCTGTGCCTTCCAGACTTCTGCCTTCCCTTCCCCTTCCCCGTGCCCACTCCCTGGGTGACTCTTGTGCGGTCCCTGCAGATTCTGAACCTTCCCTTCTCTTCATCTCCACCGTTCCCATCACTGCTAAGTGCATCCAATCGCAAGGGAGGTGATTAAGCACACAGACCCCGGAGCAAGCTCCACACACTGCCTGTGTAGCCTTGAGCAAGTTAATTAACCTCTCTGGGCCAAAGCCTCCTCGTATATAAAGAAGGAATGATAACAATGCATCCCTTATGAGCTTCTTGAGGAGATGAATTGATATATAAAAACAGAATATTGGATGGAACCTGTATAATCAAGCTTAGCACTCTTTAATTTAGTATGATCCAATAGGAACATAATTGAGTCCACAAATGACAGCATATATGCAATTTCAAATTTTTTAGTAGCTGTATTTTTTAAAATAAAAAAGTAAAATTAATTTTAATGATATATTTTATTTAATCTACTAGATTCAAAATATTATCATTTTAAAATGTCATCAACATAAAACACGAATGAGATACTCTATATTCTTTTCACTGTGCCAAGTCCAAAAGCTGGTGCATATTTCACAATCACAGCACATTTCCATGTGGACCAGCTTCATTTCACGTGGATACTGCATGTGGCCAGGGAGGACTGTGTCTGCCACACAGGTCCTAATCCCCACAACGCCCCACTCCATCTCAGTAGCAGTTCCTCAACCTCTGTACCACTGACATTTTGTTCAAGAGGTGGTGAAAGAATTTGAAGCCAGATATATATATATATATATATATATATATATATATATATATATATATCCACACTCAGGGTTCAAATTCCTTCAGTATATATATAGAGAGAGCCAGAGATGGGAGCATGTGACCCTGGGTTATTTTAAAAAGAGCAAGGGCCTGCCTTGGGGACATGCACATTTAGAGCAGGGTTTCTCAGTCCCAGGATTATGACACTTGGAGCCAGATCCGTTGCTGCCGGGGCTTCCTGGGAGCCAGCACTGTGGGAGTTTAGCATCATCCCGGTCTCTACATTTCCAGGGACCAGGTTATCTCTGGTTAGAAATCATTGTTCGAGAGGCTCGGCTGCATAAATCCACTCCACGGAGGAAGCCCAGACTCCACTGCGGCTGACAGGTGCTGGACCTCGCCTCTGGCACCCACTGCCCTCTCCTCACCCATGCAGCCTCCTTGCCCAGTTCCCGGACAGGTCATTCCCTTGGCAAGGCTTTGCCCAGATGGGCCCGTGACTTGCTATGGCTCTCCTTTTCTCCTCACTCTCCTCCCCCTCCCCTGGCCCTTTCCCCCTCTCTCTCTGGTATACCAGAAAACTGGAAATTGAACTCAAGGCCTTTGCAATGAACTGCAACCCCACTCATTTTTAAATTTATTTTTTATTTTGAGACAGGATCTGGCTAACTTGCCCAGGCTGGGCTTATGCTTGGGAATAGCAGGCATATACAACACGCCCAGTTTGCCAATGTTTGCTTATTATATGAGTTTCAGCTTAAAGTTCTGCGGGTCTTGCTTCCCCTCCTCCAAATCCAACACTGCTCCTCCCTCACCCACGGACCCCTGGGTTGTGCACCTCCGCATCCCTCCTGCTAGTTTTCTGGTCTTTCCCTCTCTCCTCTCTTCTCTCCGAACTGCAGTACCACGGGAAATTGTCCATCCTGGTTCGCTCTCTTTCCAGCAGTGAGAAACTCACCAACTACTGATCAGGTGCCTTGAGTTAGGAACGGAAGCCCTTTCTATTGAAGCCCCCAGCTCTCAGACTCCAGGTCAACAAAGTCTTCTCCCGCAGCTCTACCAGGAATGTCCCTTGGATTTTCCAGTATTTGGTCAGAGTCGCTGCCTTTCCAATTTCTGCTTGGCAGGCTGCTATGGATGGCAATTCATGTTCAATGACACCCTGCAGAGGTGTTAGTGACTGAAATCCACACACCGCAGGGCTGTGTCCGCCAAGACAGGACATCTTTTCCTGATTTGCACAAAGGGGTGATGGAACCTGACACCATCCATGCTGATGATGGTGCTGGCAGCCCTGGCCCAAGGGAGCTCCTTAACTGGAACAGGGATCCCTGCCGGTGCCACAAGCCTGGCTGGGCACCTGTGAGACCCGCTGTACATAAGAAGTCCCTGGATCTGGAATCTGCTGGAGCGGGACAGTGCCTACACGCCCTGGCCTTGACCTGCCCTGCCGTGCACCACCCCACCATCACTTAGCTCCCGGGACGCTCTCTTCTGGAACACTCCACTGCCAGCCTCTGGCCCCACCTCCCAAAGCAGCTCTAGCATATCTCAGGATGGGCAGGGAATGGTGGCCTTAAAGAAGAAGCAGCTGCCCTCAGAGCTTGCCTGTCCCGGGAGAGACTACAGGAGCAAAGCTGGCCTAGCAGGGAGTGAGGACAGGCAGGGTTTCTAGACTTGCTAATAAATGCCCTTGAGACATACATCCTCTGAAGACCTGAAGGTCACACATTCCGCAGCCCTCTGACTTCCAGCCCAGGTGCCTTCATGAGACCCTTAGTCTAGAGGGACAGAGGTGTGATCCCTTTCCTAGATGGGGAAACTGAGGTCCAGGGCTACGAAGCTGCAGAACTGTGATCTGGAAAACAGGGTCACTGTGAGGGTAGTAGGGAGGGTGAGGGGAGAGGGGTTCGGCCAGGGCCTCGGGGCTACTTTCCCAGGACCCCTAGCCCAGCGCTCTACCCCTGCCAACTCAGCCTTTGTCTGATTTGCTCTCTGTGACAGCTGGGGAGGCCGAGCCTCGCCCTGGCTGCTGCCATCAGCCATCTCTGTGTGGTACTAAAGATCTGCTCGGGTGCCAGGCCCCGGCAGCAGGCTTGGCAGGCAGCTCTGCGTTGCCCGGGAGACCGCAGAGGAAAGAAGCTGTTGCACATGACTACGGAGGCCAGATGTCCTGGGACCGCAACCTCATGGACACACTGCTGGGATCTCACAGCCGCGCACAGCAGCCGTGGAAGCCGAGGCGCAGACCTGGACGCCTGGTCCCTCAACACAGCGAGGGGGAGTGGCAGAAGGTGGGACAGAACCCAGAACCCTGTCCGGCCCGGGCTGCCCCGGCCTCACACCCAGGAACGCACAGCCAGTGGGGCACACGTGTCTACAGCTCAGTCTCATGTACCTCCCGGCCCCTACACAAATTGTATTGCCCCCTACAAAAACCTTGCTTTCAGGAGCAGCCAGAACTGTGCAGCACCAAAGCCAGGGAAGACACAGCTCTGGCCGTACGGAATGATGAAACACACACGGAGAGCTGAGAGCCGCGCTGCAGGGACCCATCTGGGGACCCAGCGGAGGGTGCTGAGATGACCAGAGAACTGAACCTAGAACCCAAAACAAAGTAGACCCCAGTGTGTACTGGATCAAGGGACTGAGGCCCCAGAAAGGCTGTCTCTGGCTGCTCTCCCTCCTCAAAGCCAGAAGAGAGGGAAGGAGAGCAGAAAACTCCACATTGCAGGCTGCCTACAGGTACCAGGCCTCTGAGACCACCCAGGGAGGGAACTACTATTTTCAGGGTGGAGATGGCTGGAGGGGACTATGGGATAGTCACACTGAAACCCTACGGTGGTGGGATTCTAACTTCAGCCCATTTCTTAGCATATCAAGAAGTCCACATCCTGGGGCCTGGCTTCAGAGAAGAACCTGCCCCCAGAGAGAGACCAAGGCTGGACTCCTCCTATTCTGCCAGAACTGGAGGCCAGAGTTGGGTCCGAGGAACTGGGAAGGTGGGGCCTTCAGCAAGGGAAGGGTGGCTGTGAAGTCTTCCCAGAGCACAGGGAAGTTCTGGAGATACGGAGCTGATGAGATGCTTGAGGTTCCTCAGCTCTGACGCTCAGGAGTTCAGCCCCAGCCCCAGCCCCGCTCCGCAGTGCAAACAGAAGTCACACCTGCTGGAGGTTGTCACACCAGCAGCGTGGCTCACTAGAGAGCCGGGAGCTGCCTGCAGCCCGGGGCCTCCCACTCCCGGCCCTGTCTGCTGCCTGAGCTGTCAGCCTAGCTCGCAAACAGGCTGATTATCTCCATCTGGGGAAAACAAAACATGTCAGCCGCGTGCCAGAGAACAGACCTGTCTCCTTAGTACGAATTCACCCGACTCACATGGTGCGAGCACCTCCGGCTTCCGAGAGAGGCTTTCTCCTCCACCAGCATCACTTGCTCCCGGGGCCTTCTGGGCCCAGTACCCTCCTTAGGCTCCCGGCTGGATCCTTCAACTTCTCATGGCCTGCTGTGAATTTTCAGGCAGTGTCCCCTGTGCAGAAAAGAACTCTGGCCTCTTATTTTAAAACTGGGCTATTGGTCATGCTGATCGCCCCTGGAAGTGACTCTAGATGACAGACCTGTGACTCCTCCTGGAAAGAGACAGTTCCAAGTTGAATGGGCCAATCCAGGAAAGCAGTCAGGATGCAGCCTTTACAAATTTGACTTTCAGGAGAAAACATTATGACTTTGACCTTAACACCCCTTGTGATTTTCTGTTCCTGATTGCCCGCAGGTTCCCTCCACCCGTGACACCCTTCAATCTAGCTGGCGTCCTTACATTTCTCCTACTTCGGTTTTATTTCAAAGTCAAGTCAAAAACAATACTCCACAGCTGGGCATGGTGGCTCACGCCTGTAATCCCAGCCCTTGGGAGGCAGAGGCAGGAGGATTGCTGAGTTTGAGGTTTGCCTGGGCTACATAGTGAACTCAGGGCCAGCCTGAACTACAAAGCGAGACCCTGTCTCAAAAAAAAAAAAAATACACCTCAATCCTCCTCAGCTTAAAGGGCTCTCATCTCCCCTTCGTACGCCCATCTGGCATGATTCCATTTGAGGGGATGTTCCCTGCTCTCTCCAGACTGGGAGGAGCTGCTATGGGAAGGGACTATTGGAGACCATGTCTGTTTGCCCCAGGATCCAGTGACCAGATACAGCACATACCCAGGAAATAAAACGAACAAATGGAAATCAAAGTTTCTTTGCTCTCAGCCTGGGCTCCCTAACTCCATTGCTTCCAAATTCTTCCCAACAAAGGCAGATCTTCCTCATGATACTGTACCCAAGGCCCTGCTGTCCTCTTAGGGAGGGAAACTGGCATTCCCTAGATATCTCTAATGTGCCAGTAAGGGAAAAGCATGTTGCAAATTTGCCTAGTCTAACCTTGATAGCAAAAGGTGTGATGCAACCCACCTTCTACATGCAAAAGGCAATGCTCAGACAAGATACAGACCTGCCTAGTGCTTTAAGTGGCAGAGCAAGGATTTGAGTTTCAAATCTCTTGTATTCTGCTTCAGGCCTCTGTCCTCTCCAGCAAATCAAGCCACTCACCCAGGGTTCATGGGTCCAAGCCTCAGGCCAGGAGGGCCAGCTCCGGGCCCCATGACTCTCCGGGGCAAACCCTCCACCCAATGATTATGTAATCCTGCCACTGTCTTCATCACTGGCTAACCATGCCGGAATATTTACCAGCGGCCAGATGAACACACTATTTGGCATGAATTGATACATGATAAATTTCACAACTTTTTGAGGTTAGAACTTTTTTCTTTTTTTTTAATTGAATTCTTTATTGGTGCATTTTATATACATCTCACAATCACACACAAATTGGGGAATTTGTACCAGTATATGACACAAGCTAATTCCCATTTTTACCCACATCCCTACCCACCCACGACCCCCAGGAGGTTAGAACTTTTTTCATTATGTTTCTGATGAGGAAACTGAGGCCCAAAGAAGTCACCAAACTTGTCGAAGATCACAGGTATTATATGACACCCTATCACCGTAATGACACTAAGACTGGGAGGATAAAGAGTCTTACTGTGTCCCTACCCTGTAGCTCACCAGAAGGCACCCCTTGGTAGCACAGGAGAGCATGCCAGCTGTCCTCCCTACCCAGCTGGCAGCTTTTAGAGGGGCTCAGTTTCTACCCCGGTCAGCTCCCAAGCCCTCACCCTGTGACCTTGTTGAGGCCACAGGGTGGGGCAGATTCATCTTCTTTCATTTCCTCTCAGAAGGGAGCAGAGAGCAGAGTTGAACAAAAGGGAGCATAATGATTTTATGTATGCGTTTCTGATGTTTCCTCTGCCTGCTTCCCAAGCAGATGGAAGGTGGTTTAGAATATTGAAATGCATAATGAGGAGGTCAATAAAATTATTCTTTCAAACAGAGCTGTTGGAATCAAATCAGTAGGCAGGAAGATGGAGTTATATCAGGCAGCTGGGGGAATGCAGGCTGGGCTGCGGCAACCTGGTTTTATGTCCCTGGCTCTGCCCCAAACGACTCTATATAAGCCGCTTCTCCTTCCTAAGTCTTAGTGTACCCATCTGTAAAATGGGCAAGCCAAGTGAGCATTGCAAAATGATTGTTGTCCGAACAATATTTCACTCCATGGTACTCAGAGCTCTAGGGGTAAATCAAAGACATCCCAGTGCTGATGACGTGGCCAAAGAGGAGAGGGTATATGTGTGGCCCTTACACTCACCACCTCCATGGCAATTAACTGGCTCTGTGTTCTCCATGTTAGCCACTGAGCTTCTGGGGAAGACTTCTAGCTCTGCTGCTACAAACCTTAAAAAGCTGCACTAGAAAAGATTTCTCTGAAAGCCTTCCCATGTTTAAAGCTCTGCGCCACTCTTCATGGGGCCTTAGCAAACCTTGGGTCCGGGCACATACCCTGACAGTCCACAGAGTCTCAGGGTGATGCCTGAGTTCAGGGGTGGGATCTGAGGGCCCCTTGGGGAGGGGACTATCTTTCAGGGGCACTTGCCTAGTGCGTTGGTAAAATGGAAACCCGAGCCCCTTTTCTGTGCAGGTAGGAGCTCACCTCTTCCTCCAGTACTCATGACATGTGCTGGTCCGGGGCTTCTTGGATGTCCAGGGTTGTCCCTTAGCCCTTCTGAACCCAGGGCTACAGGGCCTCGGGAACAAGCAAGTGCTGAGTTCCTAGGAGTCCTCATCAGACACAGGCAGGCTGTGCAAGGTCTGATGGGCAGAAAACCAGATGCCCAGACAGCAGCTGCACACCCTCAGGCACCGCCCAGGATGGGGGGTATTCTGACTGGTTGTGGGGCGAAAGCAGGTGATTCACACTTCCTGTCCCAGGCCCCTTGGCTATGAGGATGACTCAGCCACTTCCCAGAGCCTCAAGTTGTGTGGTCAGTGCCCTCATCACCTCCACAAGGATGTGGCACAGCTCCCTTAATCACAGCCATGCGGAGGGTGCTGGCCTTTGACCACCATGACCAGAGGGTGGCTGAGAGCTGTCTCACCCCCCGGGCCAGCACCCTATGGGACCATTTTGCTCCACTAATTCTAACCCCAAGTCCAGTCATGGATAACACCAGTTATCCATGCAGCAGGAAGTCCAAGCTGCAGCATAGAATGTAGCTTGTCCGTGTGTGTGGCTGCACCCCCAGCAGGGATTCCTGGTCCCCAGGAGGGAGTGCAGGGCCCGTGATGTGCTTGGGCCTGTGACAGTCTAGCTCTTCCATCCCGAAGGTTGGAGGTAGAGGGCAGAGGGAAAAGAAGGCAGAGGCAAGACGCAGGAGAGAGCTGCTGGGGAAGCCAGAGCCTTCATGCAGCCATCTTCCCATTCCATCCACACAAGGAGGTCTTCTGTGAGCTGTGGGGGCCCAGAGTAATGAACCCCACATTCCCTCTGGAGAAACCCAACTTACCTGACAGGTGCCAGTAACGGCAGGCCCGACTTGGCTCCTGGGGCCCAGCCGTTCCCATCTTTGGACTCATGCGTGACCTGGAGGCCCAGGACCTTCTAGTCACTGATCGTGCCAGCCTTGTACCTTGCCTCACTCCTCCCTGGAGCGCTGGATGCTGGTCACCATGCCCCAGCTCCCCCCACCCACAGCCCTCCTGTCCTCTGAATTCTGCCCTCTGTTCTCTTCAGTGAGGGCAGTTCCCAGCTCTTAGGCAGCGCTTGACCTGGAGACAGCAGATCTCTCTAGGAAAAAGACTGTGGAGCTGGAGATCTACCCGGAGGCCTCCGGTACCACCCCCACGCATCTCTCCAGTGGCTTTACGCATCGTCCGTTTAGCGGTGGCCCCAATTTCTCCTCTAAGCCCCATGTCTGTGTGTCCTCCCAGGTCTGGAAAAACCACTGCCTGCCATTGGTCTCCCCTGGCCTGAAAACCACTTTTGTTTTTCTCAGAGGAAGACCTCTGAGAACTCTGGCCCCCTGGGAGTTTTCTACAGTGTCGTACTGAGGGAAGGGTTCAGGGGCTGCATCCTCGGGGAAGGCCTGGGCCCAGAAGACCCCTGGCCTGCGGCCCTGCACAGCCATTACCCTGGCAAGGAAAGTGGCTGTCTCTGAGCTCTCTGGCTTGGCTTCCTTTGATTCACAAACCTCTCTCCCTCCTCACTCACCCCATCATGTACTGTTTGTCAGCCCCTTCCAAACCGTGGGATGAAAGCACCTGGCCATTTTAGTCCAATTTTCTCCAGTGATTGTGGCATTAAGACTCACTACCTGCTGTTCAGAGTCAGCAAGGAGTAATAAGTGGGACAGATAACGAGGGCTGTCACATGGGAACGGAGCTTGCCCTGTCCTCCCCCTGTCCTCACATGTCCACCACCCCCTGACTTCCCCTCCTTCCCAGGGCTCAGAGTGGAGAGAGTCTCGTCTAGCACAGAGTCCCAGCTTCTCTAGCAGACTGTATCCTCCCTATGGACCTGGGAAAACCACCCAGCTTCCCTCTGCCCCAGTTTCCTCATCTGTACGAGGGATGTTAATAACTCCTTCATAGGATTTGAGAAAAATTCAAAATACCTTTTTGGGGTGTATGTGCAGGGTGAGCCTGCCCTCTGGGAATCATACAGAGCTGGAGAATCTCCTGAGAACTCTCACATGACCCATCTCACCTGCAGTGTGACTTCTCACCCTTTGTGACCCTAATGCTGAGGCTTGCGGCAAGAGCAGGGGCGCGTGGTGATACGCCTGCTCCTGCCCAATCTCTACCCCGCCCCCAGCCAGCATGGCTGCCACGTGGTGTCAGGCCATCTTTCCAGCTCTCTGATCATGGGGTCCTCAGTCCTCCTTCCCGCAGCAAATCATCCTCCCCAACACCAATACCAACTCCAGTGGAGTCCCTTGTTCTACACTCCACTTCCAGGCACTGACCTGGCCCTCTGGGGTCCTGCCCTCACCCTGCTCGCGTCAGCATGGCACGGTGGGGTTAGGAGGAAATGGAGGATGAAGATGAGAAAGTGCAGAGACCCAGCTAGCTCTGGCCATGCCCTTTCCTAGGGTCCCCACGTGTCCCCATCCGGGGGTACCTGCTGCTTCCCCTGTTTGTGGAGTTGCTCCTGGGGAGGATGTGTGGGACAGGCAGGAGTCTAGACACGCTGCCTCTCTGCTGGCTGCTTCTGCTCCTGAGGGAACCCACCTGCTCCTGGCCAGGAGGGACCGACTTTACGCCTGGTATCAATCTCTGCATGTTCACTTTAAAGATGAGCAAACTAGCAGCAAAAGAGACCAGTCTAACCTAAATGTCACACCCCAGGTACGCAGCCAGGGCATAAGGCATCTGATACAAATCAAGTTGCTCAGGCAATGCCAGCTTCTACAGCTGAGTGGTGAGCTGTCACTGTGCATCTCTGCCCTTGATGGATGCCATCTCCTTCTCCAGGACCCAGAATAGAGATGCGCCCGGGTACTGCAGAGAAGGAGCTGGCTTTACTCAGCTGCCAGGCCAGAGGGTGCAAAGCTGCTTCCTGCAAGATGCCTCTTCCCTGATCAGCACCCCCTCCACCCAGGAGAGATCAAGAACCGCTAGCAAGCTGGAGCCCAGCCGAGTGTGGTGAAGGAGGGACAAAAACTGAGGAGGACAAAGAGGCTGGCCATTCCCTTGCCCACAGCAGGCCAGGCCTGAGTGAGTAAAGGGGAAAAATCCATCTTGATGCTTTACTTAGCATTGTCTGTGGCCTAGCAATTAATAAAAAGGCATAAGACTCATCCAACTTTTTACTACAGCAGACAAATTTCTCCAGTAGTACATGGTAAAGGGTTATGAGATGCAAAAACTAGCACTGAGGCTCAATGGACACAACCCTTTCTTTGTCTGGCATCTATCGCCATATATATGAGCTGAAATTATTAGCATCCATAGGACCTCATAGTCCTCTCTGGCCTTGAAGGGGCAAGGCCATTTTCATGCTCTCTCAGGAGCAGATGCGTTCTTGGGTCATCCTTCTTTTATGTGCTCAGGGCACCTCCCACTGCGGCCCCACCATAACCGAGTCTTTGGCTGGGTGCATCCCTGCTCTGCGTGAGCCCACGTGCTGTAGGATGAGGCAAATGAGGTCACTGTAAAGGCCCAGCCCATCTTAACCCCTCAGAATGATGACAAGCGTCTCCTCATCTGTATTTTTGAGAAGCCCTGGGTCTCGAGGGCCACAGGAAGTGGGGCCATGGACCACAGTGAGGAAGAAGGTAAAATCTCAGGAAACTTACGTAGCCCAAACTCTGGCTACTTAGCAGCACTGAGCCACCATGACCACCTGGTGACAGTTGCAGACAACACCCTTCATCTAGAACCCATGCCTGCCTGCCCTTGGCCGGCGTCCTTACCAGTCCACAGCCCTCCCCCTCCCTGACCCTCGCTGCCATTAATCACTGCCATTTATGTGCTGCAATTTTAGTAGAGAACTCTTTCTCTGTCCTTGTATCACTATCCAAATCTGAAAACTGATCTAGAAGATGAAAGGATGTGTGCTTATTAACAAAATAATAATAGGGCTGAAGATGGTTTAGCTCAGTGGTTCAGGCACCTGCCTAGCAAGTGCAAGGTCCCTGGTTCTATCCTGGTAATCACATATAACAATACTTGGCATGATGACTCACACCCACCAGCAATCAGTACCACATACCACAGGGCTGCATGTGGTGGCTCATGTCTGTCATCCCAGCACTTGGGAGGCAGAAGTAGGAGGATTGCTGAGTTCCAGGCTTGCCTGGGCTACATAGTGAGCTCAGGGCCAGCCTGAACTACAAAGTGAGACCCTGTCTCAAAATAATAATAATAATAGGCAAATGAGGCTCTTCCCTTGGACAACAAAGCACTGCAGAGCTTCACCAGTCAATGCTTCGTCTATGCTCTGCGGTCTCCAGAGCACTGATGTTCCTCTTGGGGCTCTGACCTCCCCTCCTCCAGACCCACAACCCTATAAGGCTGCTGTTTCTTACCTGAGAGGATGAACCTTCGCAGAGTGCAGAAGCCAGCATGGACCAGGGCTGGGAAGGGGAGACTGGGGACACCAAGGGGCCTTCCTGGCTAAGGAACTTTCTCAGGAGCCTCAGTCTTGGTCCTCTGCCGATCTCCACCTGGAGAACCAGCCGGCAGTCCAATACATTCCACCCTCAGGCCCTGTCCTTCTCTCCCTCAGCCTGAGTTACCATGACAACCAGAGTTCACCCGAGATGCCAAAAACATTGTGAAAACAAAACAATGAAAGGGGGGAAGGGGACAAAGGCCAGATGTCAGGACCACAGCAAGGGAGGTGCAGATTCCGTGTTCTCCATTTTTCCCTGAATCCCCCGAGGAAGAAAGCTCTGGGAATTTGGGATCTGCAGTGGGCCAGAAGCGGAAAGTAAGAAGGGTAGGACGTTCTGAGGAGACCGCTTTTCTCCTGGAGGCTGCAAGTTTCCCTGCACCCTGTCAGCCCACAGCCCAAGGCCCAGTGTCCTGGGAGTTCCCTGCGTAACATCCAGTCTGTCTTTTCAGGGGCAGCACGTGGGACCTGGGCTTAGGGTGTACAGGAGCCAGCAGGCCAGCTTTAGTCCTGGGCCAGAGGAGCCCAAACTCCCTGGTTCTGCCTGGCCCAGGCTGTGTGACTTTAGACAGGCAATTTCTTCTTTGAGGCTTTGAATTCCCACACTCTACTCCCCACTCCCTGTCGCCTCACCATGAAAAGCTGCCTCCGCCTGTGAACCGAGCTCCCCCAAGGCCCCTGCTGCGTCTGTGGGGCAGAAGTCACTGTGCTCGGTGGGGCAGACGTCCCTGCCTAAATCCCAGCGGCTGGCTGGCTGAAAGGGAGACACACAAGCAAAGGGACCAGGCACTGCCATGTGCCGCGTGCTGGGGTGCAGGTCCTCCCACTGCACCGGGAAACTGCAGGAGAGTACCAAAGTGGGCACAGAGCCAAGGCTAGCAAGAACGCATCACAGGGCAGTGAGCCAGGGCAGCAGCTTGCGGGCACCGAGAGCCTGGGGAGCAGCAGCCTAGAGGGTGAGAGCAACCTGGAGCACAGAAGCCATAGGAAGGGGTGTGTGTGCGTACACCCGTGCAAGTGTGCATACTGTGTGTTTGCGTGTGTGGTCTATACATGAGCTATGTGTGTATCCGAGTGCATTTGTACATCCATGTGTGTGTGCACATGAGGGCCGATGTGTACATACCTGTGTGCATGTAATTACAGGAGACACAGAAGGAGGGGAAGATTCGGACCATCTAAGCCTGAATGATCTTCCGGAGCTGAGGGCTCTGCAGAGGGGTTGGGTGGGAGCCAGGCAGGCAGGGAGGCCAGCTTAGAAAGTGCAGCTGTCCAAGTGGAGAGGACACTCCCCTCTAGCGCCTGACACGGTTCCAGCTGCAGATCCTCCTGGGACCAGCTAGTGATAAGGAGCAAGCCTTCTGCAAGGTCACGTGCACCAAACCCAGTTCTAAGCACTGCCCTGGTTTTCACCACTTTAACGTGTAAGTCAATCCAGTGAGCTCGTGTTTTTAGTGCACATTTTACAGATGAGAAGCCTGAGGCATGGAGCAGAGAGGCTGTTTCCAAAGTCTCTGCTCTTCAGCATCCTCTGTTTCTGTATCACGTCCACCCAGCACATTACAAACAAAACATAAACAGACGAGACACCTGACCGACCATGCTGAGCCCCACCCTCCCGCAGCCAGGGAGAATAGAAGCGGTGCCCGCCCACCTTCACACTAGCTCAGTTTGTGATAGCTCAGTCTTGGAAACAACCCAGATGCCCATCAACTGGAGACTGGTTAAAGAGCATGTGGTTTTTCTAGAAAATGGAGTATTACTCTGCCTTAAAGAATGCTAAGTTTGAGTCATTTATATTCAAATAGACATACCTTTAGGACATACTCATGAGTGAAATAAATAGGTCACAGATGTGTAAATATCATATCTGTTCTCTGGTATGGGAAACTGAAGATGTTAATGAGCTCTAGAATGTAGGATGCATATTGTGAAATAGAAAATTATTCAAAGGGAAATGTGGTAGAGGACTGAGTAATGCGGGGTAAAGAAAAAATGTGATATAATAAAAAAGAGAAGCAAAGCTTATGCATTTAGGGGGTGGGAGATTGTGGGGTGGGTAGGGGAATGGGAAATATGAGAATTAAATCGTGTCATATACTGGTACAAACAAAAAAATTAAGGCGGTGCCTGGAGAAGTATTGGGATGAGACCCTGAGTTCAGAAACATGGCCGAGTGGGGAGGCAGTTGGAACAAGGGCGGGTAGTGTGGGGATGCCCAAGGGGCGGCCAAGCGCTCGGATCCACCTCTCTGAGCCTCCTGCTCTGGTTCTGCAGGGCGGGGGGGGGGGGGGGCGCTGTGCCTATGCCAGCTCTGGCCCTGAGGCTCCTTCCGTCCTGCATCTCAGTGGGAGCAGCGGCTAGAAGTTGGCAAGACAGAGAAGGGGCCAGCAAGGGTGGCCACTGACACACCAAATGCAGAAAAGGACACATCGTGGCTTGCCCCAGACTTTCCTTCCTTCTTAGGGTCTTTGGTGACTGACAGACCCAGACCCCAGCAACAGAGTAACTAACCTACAGGTGGTCCCTAACCACAAGCCCCTGAAACCTCCTGAGGTCCGTCTCCATCTCCACATGGAAGGTTGATGGAGCCCTGTTTGACCGGGATGGACTTCACTCGTCCACAAACTGATACATTAATATAACACGTATTTAGGTTAATATTCGGAGTTCTAACCATAATCTATAACTTACTTTGTTGCATGTAAAGATTATGATTTATACTTAATTATACATTAATTTATGAATTCAGTGATCCAAAACCTACTTTACACTGGGCTGGGGAGATGAGGTAGGCGGGGCATCTGCACACCCTCCCACAGGGCCCCGGCAGCCCACTGGGAGGGGACAGGTGACCAGGTGAGGACTTCGTTACAAGGTGAGGACAGCACCGCTGTAGCCGCAAAGAGGGAGGTGGAGGGGAGGCAGGCACTCCCGATGGGAGTGACGAAGGAGAAGGAAGAAGGCAGAAGATCGGAGAGGGAGAGGAGAGGGCGGAGCGCAGACCTTCCCTCAAGGCCAGCGAAAACAACAGGGGCCAAATGCTCAGACCCTGGGCAGAGGCAGTGAGGACCTGATGGAGACGGTCCTGTGGCCCGGGGATGAGCCGCGCAACAGAAGGGAGCAAGGTCTCCGAGGCAGACCAGGAGAGAAGGCTGCTGTGGAGGGAGAATGGGCCGGAACACTCTAGCCGGGGAGAGAGGCTGGATTCCAGCGGAAGCAGGACCCAGGACGCATGGCGGCTGCTGTCCTGGCGGGGGCCCGAGACCCGGTCCGGCAGGACATGGAGAAAGAGTCCAGCAGAACTCAGATCTGTTGGGTCCGTACCAGGGAGCACATCGAGGGTACGCTGAATGTAGAGGTCTGGGCTTTGCTAAGAGGGCCAGGGCGGAAATAAGAATCAGGCGCAGCACAGAGAGGTGCCAGCCGGTCCACGAAGCCCTGTCAAGAGACTTACACTGCAGAGTGACCACACTCACTTATGTGCCCTGCATCCACCCCGTACGGCTCCCACTGAGATGACAGGGCACAAAAGACAGGGGGAGGTGACAGGTGGGATCAGCAACAAAGTCAGTGCCCCAAGCCGAAGGAAGCTGTAGGAAGCAAGCTGCATCCCGCCTTGGGGTACAAAGGCTCAGGATGAAGAACACCAGTCCTTCTAGAAGCAGAAGGGAGGCAGAATACAGGGGGAGTGGCCTCGATCCCCAGGCTCCCTTCCCCATAACCAAGCATGGGAAGCTGATTCACAGGAAAAATTACCCCCAAGATCTTGGGTCTTAGTGACCCCAAGACTAGAAGGTGGGGTAGCGGTGAAATATTGTGCTGATGGTGAGGGTTCCACACAGGAGGATGCGACATCAGCCTCCAGCTGCCACCCACCTGCAGAAGCTTCACAGGGCACCTCTAAGAAAACTAAGCTGCCCGAGGAGAGGTTGAGATCGCGGGAGCTGAGCTTGCCACCTGGCCACTTGTGGGGCAAGCTCTGCCCGTCCACACAGATTCCCCCATCTGACAACTGCTACCTGATTCTTAAATATGGACTCTCTAAGGGTCCCAGACACTGCAGAAATCTCTCTAACATGAGAAAAGGAGAAAGGAGAGGGAAGAGTAGAGGCACGAGACAGGAAGGAGTTAGAGGGAACAGAGATAAGTGGTGGGGAAGGCTAAAAGTGTAGCTAAAACTCATGGGAAATTAATAAAGCATATTGAATACACAGGAGGAAAAAAGAACGGAATGTTATTTTGAAAAGGAGCACCCAGAATAAGCACAAGTTCTTGAGAGGGATAAAAAAAATATTCTAGCTTAAGCTAAAAACTTAATTGAAAGGCTGAAAGATTAAGTTGAAAACGTCCCCTAAAAAAAAAAAAAAATGACAAGCCAGGAAAGGCTGTGCAATGAGAGCGACAAGCGGTAAAATTCAACATCTTCCTAACAGGAGTTCCAGAAAGAGAGAACAGAGAGAATGGAGTGGATAGATTTTTCAAAGGGATGGCAGGAGATTTTCTAGAATTCAAGGACCTAAGAACCTACTCTGAAAACACCATGAATCATGGAACAAATCATACAGGATCTGTGCCAGGGCACGCTATCATAAAATCAAAACATTCGTGGCAGAACAAATTAGAAACAGAGGGAGAGCTACTGTGTCCAGAGGATAAACTTAGAATGGCATCTGAGTTTTGAACAACAACACAGGAAACTTGAAAAGGATGGGACAGTATTTTCAAAATCTTTGACAGAAACTTGTTCACAGCCTGTAATTTCATACCTAACCAAACTATCCATCACATACATAAGACAAAGCATAGGAAAGCTAAAATAAAGGCCTACTCAGACATGCCAGGATTCCCAAAATTTATCTCCTGTGTGTTCTTAAACCATTCCTGAGGAATATGCTGCACCAGAGCAAGGAAGCCTGCCAAGAGATAAAAGTCCTTTTCTTTAGGACACAGTAGAGTCAAAGAGTAGAAGAGGGAAATCCTCAGGGAGGTGTGGACAGGGAGTTCTAGAATAACTCACACAGAGGAGACTGAGAGGACAGTCTTCCAAGTGGAAATGAGGAGGCAATGAGAGGGTTATCTCCAAAGAAGAAAAGAAAATCTTGAACAGATGGATTATTTGCAGGGGTTGGTAGAATTGAAACCAGTTGAGGGTTTTGTTGGAGAGTTTCAGAAGAATCCACGGTAGGTGCATAAAAAACTAAGAATGCAACTAACAGGAGAAACAAACCCTGTGGATTTCACTTCCAAAACACTTTACAGGGTTGTTTCCTCCTCTCCTTCTAAAATCCAGATGACCAAAGGTCCACTCAGGCAGGAGGCCGGGTTCTTCACAGGTGAGCTGCAAAAATCCATGAGGAGCAAGCACGTCTGTCAGGTGGGTGTCGCTGACAGAAAGAGAGCCTGTCTGAAGCCTGTCAGTGTCCCAACCCCGTCCAGAGCCACGGGGTTCCTTACCCATGATGCGTAAGGCCGGATCGCCAGACTGAGAAAATTTCCCAGACATCAAAGGTGGAGTTACAAACAAACGGTGGGTGGGGATCCCTGTCCACCTGCATAGAGCTCCCTGCTGCAGCTCCTTAAGGGACCCCAGAGCACGCCCTTCTCCTCTGAAGTCTCAGCCCTTCATTCTTACTTATTTCAGAGCGCCGCCCTCTGCAGGATTACCTGCAGGGTTTCCCCAGTACTCTACAGTCTGGACCCCCTTCTCACAGAGGCTGCCTTCATTTAAAAGACCGATATTTTATTTACTATGGATTTTTAAGTTAAATTTTATTTTTAAAAATATGAGAAAATACTATTTGTCTTGATTAGAGTAGCATCCCCCATTCACTTTTCAGTTTCAGTTACCCACTCAAGCATGTTCAAAAATATGAAATGGAAAATTCCAGAAATAAGCAAGTCATACATTTTATATGGCATGCTGCTATTTTGGGTGGTATGATGAGATTTGTGCCATTCAACTCTAGCTTGATCCCCCCGACACACACACACACACACACACCACGCATCATCTCTTCTTTCAATATGTCCACCTTGGATACACTACCAGGGCCTGCCAGCCACCTGGTGGGCAGCTCGGTCATTAGATTGGCTGTTACGGTGCTGCAGTGCTGTGTGCACGTATCCCCTCCAGAATAGCCTGCCACTGTACCCATCTCTCTCACCCCCATCTTATTGTATCAATGTTCTATCATTGCTCATCATCCCAAGAAGGGGGAGCACAGCACAGTAAGATGCTGAGGCAGAAAGGGGAGAGAGGTAGAGAGGCCACCTTTGCATAACTTGTATGACAGTACATTGTCATGATCGTTCCCCTTTGATTATTAGTTGTTAATCTCACACTGTGCCTACCATATAAATTAAGCTTTATTACAGGTAAGTACGTGTGGGGTACCAGTACACCTAGGGCTTCAGGCACACACTGGGGTCTCGGGACCATCCTTATGGATAGAGGGGATGACTGTGCTGTGAGTTTGGGTTCCTCTTATAATTTGCACCCTAGGCACGTGCAGCTCCACTAGCACGGGCGCTGGTCTCCCCTTGGAGCTGCAGGGAGCACGTTCTGTGGTGCAGGCTTTGCCGTGAGCCTCCAGGGATTCGGATCAGGTTCCCACAGTGCCCCCCCCCCCCATCGCAGAGCCAGGGGGCAGGCGGGTGCACGTCATGGCAATGCTGGGTTTCTGGGGCCTCCAGGGGCAGCAGCCAGACTTCGGTGGCTCCATCCGCATCTTAGGAACAGTCTCAGGAGGGGCAGAGTGACCTGCACTGGGGAACACTGGGAAACATCTACAGAGGGAAAAAGACATCTGCGTAACCTTCTTTTTCTGGAAAAGCCGTCCAAATAGTCCCTTGACACACAGCCCTTCAATTTTCTGAGGGAGTAAATTAAATGCTTGCTCATTGCTTGAAGAGCTAATACTCATTACGGTTCACGTTGGTTTGAGGGGGAAGTTTGCAACTCGATGTAGCTGAATTTTTGTGATAACTAATTATCACTTACGACCTGCCAGATGCTGTGCTAGGGTTGGGGACAGTTATCGCAATGGCTTTTCACCCCACTACATGAGGTAGATACCACTTTATCCTCATTTTTCAGTTGAGCAACATATTGCTCAGAGAGGTTGGATAACTTGCCGAAGGTCACACAGCTGGCAGAGGGCAAAGTGGGAGCTGACACCCTCTCCTCTTGACCCAGACCCTTGTGTGCTTCCTGTCGTTCTGACTACAGGAGCAGATGTACATGAAGTCCACATCGGAGCTGACCCTCGGATGGATTAAGCCATGAGTCTGCGAGAGGGTGTCCTTCCACTCTCTGTGTCCCGGCCTCTGAACCCTCCTCTGAGTGGAAAGGACTTGGCAGCTCTACTGGCCAGTCCAGCCCTGACACGCAGAGGCCTGCAAGGGCAGCATCTGGGCTGGCGTTTCCAACAGCCCCATGCCCTGCTGTGTTTGTTCTCAAAATGGAAAAACCACAGAAGAGAGGGTCTAGCAGGTGAGCAGGGTTGGGCCAGGTGTGGAAGGAACAGACAACAGGGCGATTCCAGGTCAGGGTCTCAGAGGACACTTTGATCACTGTCAGTTACTCTTCTCACTGTTGAGACAAAATACTCAATGCCCAAAGTTAAAGAGGGAAAGATTTATTTTGCTCACAGACTGTAGAAGTTTCAGCTCATAGCTGGCTGGTTCCAAGGCAGGGTGGCCTGGCAGTGAAGAATCGCAGAGGAGACAGTCCATGGCAAGCAGGCAGGCAAGAGTAAGCAAGGGATGACAACAACTTTTTCAGTCCCTCCTGTCCACTCCAGGCTACCCAGGATGGATAGCACTCACACCCTTACTCTTAGGGCCTTGATCCTAGCATTGCACGAACTAATTCTAGCATCCCACATTCTAGATACAGCCCCTTTCCTGACCTGTGATTGCATGAGGCTCCTGGACATCTGAGCACAAGCCATCTTCAGGATTCCAAAGCTGCTCGAGCCCTCAGGGCCCACTTGCCCTAAGGACTCTGCCTTAGCAGCCAGAGAAGGCAGAACCCAACTACAGGGAAGGATGAGGGAATGGGTCGTGCAGGTTTTAGAGAGAGCGTCAGAGCACACTGGTCCTGAGGGCCTGGGATGCAGGGCTGGGAAGGACCAAAGCCCGAAGCACCCTAGCAATCGGGAGAGAGCAGCGCTCAGGAAATGCTGCACCTAGGACTGCCATTGAGGCAGGAGAAGGGAGGAAGAGGCTGCCTGAGGTTCCTAGTCTGGGAGGAGGGACAGGCCCACCAACTGTGATGGGTGGGAACATAAGGAGGGATCTGGATCGGACAGGTCATAGGGCCTCTGACAGAGGATGAACACCAGCTAGGAAGCTCCACTCCACCAAGAGTCCTGCAGGAGGAGCTCAGAGGTACAGAGAGCTGAGCGCAGTAGCCAGGAAGAAGCTGCAGCCCACTGTGGGGAGAAGGACTAGGTGGCCTAGTGTCAACAGAGAGGGGGTGAGGGCCCCAGAAACTGAGGTGGGAAATTCCAGCCAGGCCTCCGCCAGGCCTGAGGCTAGTGTCCCCTCCGTGGATGCCTTCTTCACCCCTGTGGGCAGTTCTGAGGTCACTAGGATGCTGCCCATAATGGGAGAGTGGAGAAGGTCCCCTCCTGAGATGCTTTTGTCCCTGCCCCACCGTGGGAACACCTGGAGCCACTATGTTCCACGTGCCATTCCCACTTGGCTTTGAAGTCACATTGCCAGGCCTCTGTCACCAACTCTTTTGTTGCCTTGCTGGGAAACCCCGTAGCCACCAAATGAGGAGATGATGGTCAATTACGTTACAGGGTCTCGGTGGATGGAAAAGCTACGACTCTGTGAGGACCCTGGTGACTTTCACAGAGAGTGGACAGTTCTCCCTTGAAAGAGTCAGGGCCTTAGCTGACCCAGCCCTTCCCGGTGGCCTAACATGAGGGGTCACATGGCCCTGCATGGTCTTCACAGTAAGACTGCAGCCCTTAGTCCCACTTGGGTGAGGAGCACTTGATTCTCAGGCAGTATTTCAGGGCTTCCGTCACCAGGTGACTTGAGAGGTTGGAAGAGAAATGACTGACTGTAGAACTGGATGTGCTTTCTAGGTCGGTGCTGCGGGCCCAACTCCCTTCGCTGGGTGACCTCCCGACTAGCCAAGGTCCCCACCCTCTGCCCTGCCTCCCTGTTTCTCCTTCCTGTCTCCTTCGTTCCAGAGTGTCTTGTTCCCTAATTACTCTGAGCTGCAGGAGGCCTGCCAAGGAAGAAATTAGAGCTACACATCAGCTATTCTATATTTACCACCTGATGGCTGAGGAGGATCTATCTTCTGCACAATTAAATGAAAAGAGTTTTAATATCAGCAGGCAAAGGACTCTAGCAACAATGGAGAATTAGGTTAGTGCCAGCAATTGGATTAGTGCCGAGCTGCAAGTGAAATGAGGACTCAGACCTGGGAGGGTTATTCCTCTCCCGGTGACAGGCCTTCCCTCCAGGGGTGGGAAGGGTCCTGAGGATGGCCCGATCCCAGTCTCTGAGCATCAAAGGATGGGAAGGACATCTTTCCCAGAATCTTCTGTGGACTAGGCAGACCCTTTCCGGCATGAAGGAGGAGCTGACACCGGGGTGCCTTATATGCCCTAGAGCCCCTCAGTTTGTCGGCCGCTGTATCTCCAGCTAAGAATTAAATCTCAGCGGTGTCCCTGAGTTCTTCCCTAGTTCAGACCTCACCACCTTTTACCAGGGCTGCCCAGCTCGCTTCTGCATCTTCTCTGTCTCACCACCAGGGCAGTGTGTAGCCGTAGGCTAGTCGGCATTCCTGAGCCAGCCACACCGAGTGACGCAAGAGCATCTAAATTTTCAGGTGATAGGTACTGAGGGCACAACAAAGACACCACAGTTGGGGAGGACACCAGCAAATGGTCCCTTCCTTATTTTACTTTCGATTTTGTACTGAGTTGCTTTTCCTAGATTCATTACACTGAACTATACGAACACACCTCAGCTTTGCTAGGTGTTTGGTGACAAATGTGGTGGCACATGCATATCACACTGTATCTGGCTGCTGTCTGCATTTGCTGGGGCACTGCTGCTGCCTTGACATAAAATTCCCAGATCCTTGGCTGGAAATGAGGGCAAGTCCTTCCTGTCAGACGTCGGGTCTCCCACCAGAGCCCCAGGAAGCATCCGGCCCAGTCCTGCCCCTGAGAACTTGCAAACCCTGTCCCATTTCTGTAGACCTCCAGGTGGGAAGACTCCACAGCCAACTGCATTTCATCTGATCACCTTCTTCTTTCTCACTGACAGCCAGTTCTTGCTTCCTCTTGCCTAAGTGGCCTGGGAAGAGTCCAAGTTTGCTGGCACTATCTCAAGAGAAAACAGGAATTGGCTGGCGGTTCCCAGAGAGCACCAGTCATCTTCCCCAACTTCCAAATCTCACAGCCCCGAGTGTGAAGTAGGTATCTCAAATTGTTGTCCCAATTACTGAGGGTGAAACTGAGAATCAGGAAATAAAATAACCACCAGAGAAGTAGCTATGGAGTGCAATTGTCTTGGGACTCCCTAAGCCAAAGATCAGTGAGTGAAAAGCTTACTCACTGTTGAATCACCTGCTGCCCAACTCTGCACTGCGTTGGAATTGGTTGTCTGGGACAGATTGGGGTTTGAGACTTTTTACCCTGTTTATAAGCTGACATATCACTGTTCCATGAATGCTGGTGAAAGATATGAGTCCTGGGTCAGAGACAAAAGAGTTCATTACAGTAAAAATGGTAGGCAGAGTTTCACACAGGGTTACTTTGGTCTGCCCAGGCCACTGAGCCCCAAAACAGCAAACCAAAGTACCCACGATGGGTGGGGCTCTCAGGGGCATGTGATAGAAGAGTAACATTAAGCTTGGGAGAATGATTACTTTCTGTTTTGTTTTGTTTTGTTTTGTTTTTTGGAGACAGGGTCTCACTTTGTAGTTCAGGCTGGCCCTGAGTTCACTATGTAGCCCAGGCAAGCCTCGAACTCAGCAATCCTCCTGCCCCTGCCTCCCGAGTACTGGGATTACAGAAGTGAGCCACCATGCCTGGCAAGAATGACTACTTTTAAGGCCAGTGGAAAGAAGCCTGTTCTTTACCTGGTGGGAGATGTTAGCTCATCCCTGGAGGTTGCCTATGACAGGCAACTCTTAGACCTGGCACACTCCCCAGGCCCGTGTGAGAAGATCAGGTACCAGCCTTCTTGGCACGGTTGGCATGAGGGTTCGGTGATGTTCATGGTCCAGTGGAAACACTCAGTCTTGACAAGGAGAAAGGAATGACATTCTGGAGGGTTTCTGGGCAGCCATGCTTATAGGTCTGCTTTGTGGGTGTGCAGTAGTATCCCCTTGGAACTGAACATTAGCAGACAGCCCCCATCATGAATAAAGACTGGTTCCTGGTGTCCTATACCAAAGACAATTATCTGAAAAGAATTGTATGACCAAGTCTGGGTGAGACCACAATACAGTACTAGAAAGGCATGTGTACCTCTAAAAGACTAGAATTAACAGCATGTGGCCAACCTTCAGTGACCAGAGAGGACGGGTTCTAGTACCTTCCTTGGATAGCACGGGCCTCAGAGGCTCACGATTCTTGTATAAAATGGCATAGCATGTGCACACCTGTGCACATCTTGTACACTTTAAATCATCTCTAAATTTCTTCTATCATCTAGTTCAATGCAGATTACTACACTGTGTTATTTACAATCATGACAAGAAAAATAAGTCTGTACATGTTCAGTTCTGATGTGGTGATTCTCAGAGTATTTGTGACCCGCATTTGGCTGACCCAAGATGCAGAGACTGGGAGATAGGGAGGACCCACCAGGCCCATGCCACTGCCACAGTGAGTCACTTGGGAGAGGCGCGTGAGGCTGCAGTAACAAAGGTACCCAAGTCTCCATGGTTTTAAACCACAGAAGTTTTATCCTTGCAATGCTGCATGAGCACCGTGGGTTGGCCGGGGCTCCGCTCCAGGCCGACACGGTGACTCAGCCAGCATCTAGGCCTCTTCCAGGGCCTGTGCTGAAGGAGAAAGTGCACACTGCAGCACCTACCCACAGCTCCCACTCCCACCCAGAAGTGGCACCCGCTCCTCACAGAGCATGGACGAAGTCACTCGTGGGGCCAGGTCTGGCTTCAAGTGGCACAGAAGGGCTGGCCTATGCCACGCAGGAAGAAAAAGCAGAGAATGTGACTTAGCCCCCAGGACAGCCAGCCTGTGGTTTCCATACTCTACGAAGTGGAACAGGAAAGCAGAGATGAGAGCCAGAACAGGAAACCAAGGATGAGGCGTCATGGTTGTGGTTTTTAAAAAAATAAATAGAAAGCAGAAAGTATGGTGCTCTCATCAACAAACTCCTGTTTGAAGAGACCTTGGCCTCCGTCAGAAATGTTTAACCCGTGGTTTGTAAGTCGTGTCACAGTATCCAAGATGTCTGCGGGCCTGTGCTCACAGTGGTCCTCCTGACTTTAGTAGTTATCTCAAGAGTCGCTACTCCTATGGCCCTGGCTTCCTTGGGCTGAACTGTTCCAAGACTCCAGAGGAAAGTTAGTAGAACTTTCCTAAAGGACTGCAGAAAGTGTCATTAAGTCACTCCAAGACTTTAGGGGCAAGGCTCTGGGAAATGGTGCCTGCGCCTGCTCCCCTGCTCCCCACCCTCTCCCCAGAAGTCTTCTCCCAAATCTCACTGCACTTCATTTTATTCCCTATGTTTACTGGAAACTGAGTAAACCTTGCCAACAGGCAATCTCTTTGTGCCTCAGTTTTCTCATCTGTATAATGGGGAAGCTCACAGTGCCTGCCTCAGAGGATTTTGTATAGATTAATTAAAGATAAAGCACGTGATCTGCATCGAGCACACAGTCTGCTCCAGTGTGTGGCTTACAATTTTCAGAATTATTCTATGGACATTCAACCTTTCTGCCAAGATTGAGAAGTTTTAGCCAACTGCTACATCCCAGGGTTTTAAAACCATGCTGCACACGTACCTGCTAGATGTTTGTGAAATCCTTCCTTCATGATCTTTCTGCTTGCTGTGTGGGGAGAAGGGAACACCCATGCCTTAGATGTCTGCAGAAGATCATGGGTGCTCCATCATCAGCTGGTCTTTCCATCCTGGCAAAGGGACGTTGGGTTTTCTCTGTTGTTTGTTTTGTTTTGTCTCAGTCCTGGAGACTGAATTCAGAGCCTTTAAATATGAGCTACATCCCTCTCTCTTTTTTCATTTTTGAGACAGGGTCTTGCTAAGTCATTAAACTGCCCAGGGTGACTTCAAACTTTCTCTCCTTCTGACTTAGCCTCCAGATCCTGCATTCTTTAAAGGAAATTCAACTCACGGATTTCCTTCAAACACTGTCCCATCGAGTTGATAGGGAGAATACTAGTTTCCCTTCTGACTTTGGCTCTCACAGTTACAAGATAGTCCCTTCTGACCCTAATCTGTGTAAAACTCCTAAGCCAGGACCCTGACCCCAGCGCCTGTCTCTCTCTGGGCAGAGCACACGGACAACAGGGTCTCTGTGCCACAGTCCCTGCCCTGCCTAAGGGGGGGGGCAGTCAGGGAGCTGCACTCCTGCACGGTGCACAGGGAGCTCCGGCCGCTGCCGCAGACCCTCAGACAGGCCCTCGCACAGCCCAGCCCAGCTCCCTGGGACGTGGAGCCTCTGCATGTGGCGTGTGAGTAGAGGGCGCTGGCACAGTTACCCTCCTGAAGCCTCTCTCCTTGGCGTCTCAATATGCAGCTTCTCTTCTTCTGTGTCCTAATCACCTCTTCTCATCAGGACATCAGCCGTAGTGGAGGAGAGTCCTCCGCAGAGACCTCATTTGGCCTTAAAAGCCCCCATAGAGCCAAGGAAGCAACTCAGTGTTGGAACACTTGACTGGCATGAACGAGCACTTGACTGGGTTCAATCCCTCACACTGCAAAAAATAAAAAATATAATAAAACTCTCCATAGTTAAATGACCACGTTCTGGACACTGAACTTCAGCATATGCACATAGGGGGGATCCTGTCAAGCCCACGGTGCCTCCCACCATCGAGTTGCAAGCGGGTAGCAGGCATAGGGCAAGTTCAGATCCACTTCACCGTGAGTCTGTAGTGCAAGTCGCCCTGCGCTGTCCCTCCCTACCCGCCTTCCATCGCCTCCCAAAACCTTGACTCCCTCTGGGCTCCTGCAGGAGGCCCCGCCCTACCCGGCCACGAGGCCTGTGCGACTCACCCCCTGCCTGCACCTCAGCGGCTCCCATGGAGAGTTGACCTCCCTACTGGGCTGGGTGTACACGGGAGGGGTATGCACGGGGGTGTACACGGGATGCACAGCCAGACACGGGAGGAGCCAGCGAGGAAGTGTCTGGGCGCACAGCTGAGAAGGGCCAGGGAGCAGTGCCTGGGATCCTGGGGCAGGGAGAGGCCTCCTGTTGGATCTGGGTGTCCGCTCCTACCCGGAGGGGCCCTGGCCCCATCCCCCGCAGCAAGAGCGGCCAGCTCACAGATGTTCAGCTGTTCCCAAGGGTTCCTCTGCCTCCAGATCCTGTAGGGGGAGCAAAGGGCAGCCCTGTGATTTCCTGGTAGAAAAGAGCCGTAGCTAACCACAAAGCGGGGTTATGAAGTTTGCCCTGCGCCTCGTCCTACTTCTGCTTGGAATTCCTTCGCTCTGTGCCTCTCTCGTTTTATTGTCTTGACTTTCTGCCTTTCTGGCCATGAGTCTCACAGCTACAAGGGGCTCTAGAATGGGTATCGAGGGGTCTACGGTAAGTCAGAAATGGATCAAGCCTTTTTGTGACTTTATATATTTTCTTGCTCTCCTCAGTGTATCCCGGTACCTGGAAGAGATCTCGGCACATAATACAGTGGGGATTCAATTTTAAAAATTGGAATAAATGAAAGAGCAAGCCTTATCTCAGGCTCCGGGTGTACCGTGGTGTGTGGAGGAGTGGGAAGAAGGGCAGTGTCCCGCCGGAAGCACAGCCAGCGAGGGTCTTACCAGCTCCAGATGGAAAGGTGAGGAGGCTCTAAGGTCTCCAAAGACTAGGAACCAAAGGTAAGGAGAGCAGAAATGGAGAGAAACTGAGGAGTCAGAATGGTAGCGAGCATCCTGTCCTTGAAGTCCTGAAAGATTAGCTGGCCATGGGGAGTCTAGGCTGGTGCCCAAAGGGAGCACACCACCAGCCCGAGAGAACAGATGGGCACTGTCTTCTTAACCCGAGGGACCCTCACTGCCATCCTTGGGTTCCTCACCAGGGAGAGGCCGTCACTGCCATCCCCACCCCAGCCCTGGAGATGGAGAGCCTGTCCCAACAAGGCAGGTGATGACAGGGCAGCACAGTGGGAGAAGACTGTCCTCCCCTGGGGGGGAGGGGCACGCAAGGGACAGCACAGCCCCGGCAGAGCGTGCAAAGGTTGCGGTGAGAACAGGCTTTGCCCTGACTCCCACGCCTCCAGCCAGCCCCGCAGGCCTTTGCCCTGCCTGCAGTGGCCCCAGGGGTGCTGGAAGAGCCATAGAGGCCTAAGGGTCAGGGGCCATGGCATCCACTGGGGGAACTCAGGCTGGATTCAGGGGCTCGGAAAGAGGTCCTTGGGCTGAGAGGCCAGAGGCCTGGGCTCAGCTCTGTCCAAATTCTGACTCTGTTAGTAACCACGGCCACATCCCTTTCTCTAAGTGCTAACTAACCAAGCCTGGGTCTGGGCTCCTCTGAGATGGAAGCCGGAAGGAGGGAAGAGACCCAGCCTCTGGTTACAGAAAGTGAGGAAAGTGTCATAGAAAGATGAACTTTGTAACTTGTAAAACGGCCTTGATAGTCCTGTGTAGGCCACTGACATTTTGCTTGGAGTGAAACAAGATGCTTCCAGAGCGCTTGACAAATATCAGGATTTATTTTGAATTATAGTGGCTTTTCTTGGGTGAGGGCCAGGGAGGTGATTGGCCACCATATTTTTCTGTGACACCAGCCCCAGGTTAAACCCAAGTCCACCTAACTCCAGAATTTTGGTGCTGACCTAGGAAGCCCAGGAAGAAGAGTCCGGGAAGGGAGAGAGACCTGCTAGCCTTGAGTGCTGAGCCCTGAGCTGGGAGCTTGGGCCAGGCCTGGGAGGGAGCAAGCTAGAGTCCGGCCCTGCTGAGCTCCGAACAGCTCCGTGAGTCTGTGGTCACAAAACCCCTGCAGCCCTGGGAACGTGGTATCAGGAGCCTCTCCACCCACCCACTAGGACGTGAAGGAGAGGAAGCAGCAGGGCTGGAAATGCTCAACTGCCTGTGTGAGGCCAGGCGGGCCAGACATGATTCCCCTCATCTGGTCTGCTACCTACACCCTCAGCACAGAGAAAGAAGCTGTTCCAACAGCACCCACAGAACCCCTCAGGAGCTCAAGAAAGGGCGTTGCAGAGAAACTTGGCCGCAGCATCACTCAAGATGCAGGAAAGAGAAAGTAACCAGAGAGGTGTGGGAGGGTCAGGGGCCTCACCTGGTCACAGCTTTCCGGGTTACCAGGGCTCAGAGGCAGAACCGCAGACAGGGGAGGAGGGCGTCACCAGACCCATTGAGGATGTGCACATGAGCTGCTTGGTTTTAAGAACACAATTTCCTCCTCTAAGGAACATACAAAATATGCTACTGACCTCAGGAGCTTTAAAAGACAATGAATGAAAGTGCTCCGTACTAGGCCTGGTGCTCACTGAGTGCCCATTACACAGGGACTCTTTCATCAAGGTCCTTTCTCTAAGGCCATTGTCACCCTGTGTGCCCAGATCTGGATTTATTCCACCTTGGGGGGGCAGGAGAATTTCTAGGCTCAGTGTGATGGAAACTCTGGGATGGCTGAGGCTGTCACTGGAACCAAAATAGGACAACAGAAGGCCGACATCATAAACACATTTGTGTATGTAGAAGCGAAACATATGTTTCATGAAGTAATCCTTACTCTCGTGGCCTATTTTCTAGCCCAATTCATTACAAATATTACGTTTTAGTGAATTTTAATGTATTTGGAGATAACACCAAAGTAACTAATGAGCTGATATAAAGGGCAGCCCTGGGTCTAGAACCCTGCTCAGCTGAGTCTAATCCCCGCACTGTGGGCAAGGGTCCAGAGCAGCGGCCTGTCTCCTCCAAATGGCCACCAGCGGGGCTAGCAAGAGACCCGGGAGACAGAGGTCCCCTCTACACCTCCCTAAGGGGATACCTGCAGCTCTCAGGAAAGAGGCCTCTGCCTAGCACAGCCACCTTCGGGCTGTGAAGGAGGGGGGCTGTGGGGGAAATATTGGGGGCTCATGTGAATTTGGCCTGTGAAGGATCATGGGACTTAAGAGCCCAAAGGAAGCCTGTATCAGCGATCAGCCTGGAACCCGCCCTGCTGGGCTCCCACAGCCCAGGCGTGCTGCCTCCCAGCTCGCAACCGTGTACAATCGCTCAGCTTTTCTTCAACTCCCTTTCCTCACCCACACGGGAGTCGTGCAAAGCCCTCAAAGAGTTCTTCACACAGCGTGTGCACATTCGTGCGAGCACGTGTGTGTGTGTGTGCACGCGCGCGTGTGTGTGTGTGTTTGTGTGTGAGTTCAACACTGCCTGGCACTCTGTTCATTTGTACTGCTCAGTCAGAAGCAGCCGCTTACTGGCTGCACGCCAGCCGTATTGTGGCCAGCAAATGCCATATGGGGCCCTGGGGTCAAGTTTTCTCTCCACAGCCTCCACGCTGGTGAGCCAGCCTCTCCTGGGGACTGTGGGGTAGGAGCGGGCGGGCCCTCGCCAGCTTGCAGCCCCGCGCCCTCAGCAGACCCGGCCACTGCCCATGAGCAGTGCACTGCTCACTCAGGAGAATGGAGGTCAGTCATTACCATGATAGATAGGTCCTTGCAGGGCCACCAGGTGCCGGGAATGTCCTCAGCCAGGAACACTAGCCCCACCATGCGTACAACATTATATGGTCCCTCCCAAGTTCCCCATCTGAACATGGGCGTGCCCAAATCTGCAATGTCAGGAGGGGCTGTGCTCAGGGACAGGGTTCCTCGGATATGTTCAGTTCACTGTGTCTTCCATGTGGAGAAGTGCAGACTCCCACAGGCCTGTGTCACCAACACCAGGACAGACTGGAGTGAGGGGGACCATTTATGGACTCAGGCTTCGTTTTGGCCTTCTTTACACCAGAAGCTAAATACTGGAAAGCAAAGGTTCAAAGCTCATACAAGACCCATCCCCCTTCACCTGCACAGGGTCCCGAGAGCCTGTCCTGGCCAGTCCCTTGCCCTGGCCAGGTCACTCTGCTGCTCAGAAGCCACACGACACAGCCTCTGGGAGATGCCCTCTATCTCATGTGGCAGAGGGACATGGTACTCATAGGGCTATGCTGTGGAGCAAATTAGCCCACAAAGCGCTTGGCGCATGCCAGGTACTTCCCACGCAGGACAGAGCTTTGCCCCTCTCTCTGTGGCCTCTGGGCCCAAACCCCATCGCTGTCCTCCCCAGAAGCCCCAGCTCCTAGCACGGCCTCTTCCCAAGGCCTCTTTCAAGTGCTTGGCTCTGTAAACAGGTCTTGAGGCAGCAGCCTTAATTCTGGGCTTGGTAATTTCCCATGATTACAGGTCCTGTCAGTACAGCAAGCACTCCAGCTGCTAGGAAGCTGGAGGCTTTTGCAGGCCAGGCCCGGCACATGCATACACATGTGCCTACACACTCAGAAACACACGGTCTGGCCTGTGCATGCACTGTCAATTCACACACGCACATACTGGGACCCAGGTCCTCTGCCAGGCTGTGTGGTGCTCCTGGGTGTCAATGCTGCTTCCTACCCAAGAGGTCTCCACATTCACACGTCACAGCCTTGGCAGTGAGGACAGGGGGACAGGGAGAGGAGGCTTACAACAATGATTCCCACCAACCCTGCTCTTATGCCACAGTCTTCTTTCTCTGCCTCATCTGTCGTGCCCAGATTTGGTCCCAGAAAATGAAATGTTTTATCTTTTCTGTCTTGAAAGCCCCTGTGCTGTGTGTGTGTGTGTGTGTGCGTGTGTGTGTGTGTGTGTGTGTGTGTTGTAAGGAGTGAGTCAATTGGCCAATAATTATTAGAGATTGCTCTGGTTTGGAGCTTACATGAGTATGGTCCCCAAAATCCTGTGCTCTGGAAGCAGGGTTCCCTGTGGGATGCTGTCAAGATGGTAGAACTTCACTGAGTTGGGACCTAGTGGAGATTATTAGATCATGACTGCCCTTGGGAGGAGTTAATGCTGATCTCTTGGATTGGGTTAGTTCTCTCAAGAGTAATTTATTATCAAAGAAGTTTTGCTCTTTCAGCTCCTTCTCTTGCTTCCCAACTTGCCCTGGAATCTCTCCCTCTCACAGGTGCTCCCGACTATGATGCCATCTGCTATGTTGTGCTGTAGTCAAGGCGACCTCATCAGAGTGCAAGAGATGCCAGCAGCATGTTCTCAGACCCCAAAACTGTGAGATAATTAAACCCCTTTCCTTCACAAGTTACTCAGCCTTGTGTATTTTGTTACAGCAGCACAAAGCAAGCTAAGACAGATAATGACTATAGATCTTGACCATGATCTAGTTCAAAGCCTGTGAACACAGCGCTAAGGCAGTGGAAAGATCAACCATAAATATGAAAATCTGTCAATAACATACAGTCAATCCTGAGTCATAGATCTCATATTTGAGAATTCACCTGCTCTCTAAGCCCAAAGTCAATATTCACAGCACTTTCCAGTCACTCTCAAATATTTGCAGAGGCAAAACACACACGTCCTGGGTCGAGGCCAAACAAGAGGATCCTCTGCCTCTTTGTTCCCCTTTCCACACTGTAAACACATATCCCAGTTCTTATTTATGTACTATAAACAAGTGGACTCTTTAGCACCACATTTTTTCACATTTTTGTGCTGTTTTTGGTGATGCCACTCTTTCAAAAAGCCACCAGAATGCAGACTGAAGTGCTGTCTAGGGTCCCTGAGTGCAAAAGAGCTGTGCTGCTCCTCAGAGAACACAGGTGTATGAATAATCTTCGCTCAGACATGAGTCATGATTCCCTCCAACATGAGTTTAATATTAACGAATCCATAGTATATATTAAGCAAGATGTCTATAACAGGGTTATCACTGATCAGTTGAGAAAAACATTGTAACACAGGCTCATAGGAACCTCACCCCAAATTTCCACTGAGAGTCATGGCTCCATATTTGCTAATGCAGTGTGTATGGTGACGGCAGAACAAACCTACCACAAATAATGAGAACTGATTGTAATTACTACTAAGTGTCATGAAAAAAATAAAAGGGATCTGACAATGACAGTGAATGATGTCAGTCAGGACCCAGCTCTCTGGGAAGGTGACATTGGCGTGGAGTCTGGATGAGATGGAAGGTGGGAACTATAGGCCATGCTCAGGATGAGCGTTCTAGGCTGAAATCAACAAGAGCTCAGCGGCCCAGGAGACGGAAGAAGAGTGTTATCAGAACGTGGCTCAAAGGAAGAAGGTGAAAGATGAGAATGGGGAAATGTGGTGGCCCAGGACCCTTGGATGTGCAGAAGGAACATGGGTAGGTTGTTTCCCTGGTAAAACTGGACAGCAAGGAGTGACAAGATCTGCTTTGTTCCTGCTGCATGAACCGTATCCCCGAGGAGTCTTGCTGAGAGAGCCAGGAGAGGTGCCACCCTGGCGTGGCAGCCACAGAGCTGGAAACCTGGTGGCAGGAACAGGCTGGGCCTGGGGTTTGGGGGTAAACTTGTCTTCCAGTCACTGTGTTCGATCACTGGCCTGAGAATACCGCATGTGCTGCACAGCTGGCTCTGTGAATCCTGCTCACTGTCGCTTCCTGTGCTGCCGTCACCTCTGTGCTGCAGCAACACAGAGCAAAGCTGGGGACACATCCCCATGCATGGATATTCCACTGCTGAAACACCTAGCTCCCTGCAAAGGACAGTGCGCCCCTCCCCTAGCTCACTTCCTCCCCGACCTTTCTTCGCTCAGGCCCACACCCTACTGCCTGTCCCAAGGTGGACACCACTGCCATCCTGGCCTCCTGCTGGCCTCTGACATTTGACCTCCACATCCTTAACAGCCTGAGTCCCTTGCATCTTTGTCCTCTGCATCGACACCTGCCGCCACAGGACTGGGTCTGTGGGTCTACCCTACTGGGAGGTACGAGTGACACCAGAGGACCAGGGGACCAGAGTCCAGATCTGTGCCCTACGGGGCCGGAGAGAGGGCTGGCCTGGCTGCGTGTGGTGAGGGTGAGGACTGAGTGACTGAGCGATGGGGCGAGGACTGCCAAGGGCTTAGGTTGTGGGCGATCGCAAGCCTGGGCCTTGTCACGGTTGCAAGGCTGGAGACCCCGGGTGCAGCCTGTGTTGAGTCAGAGGAGCTGAGGGGTTTGCTGCCACAGCCACCGCACAGTGAGGCCCTCCGGGCCGGAGGCAGAGCAGGCCTCCCTGAGGAGCAGTGACAGAGCCTGTGGGTCTCCCAGAGGCTCCGGCTGTTTGCCTCCTGTCACAGGCCTCTGCGGGCACTGGATATACGGGAGGCAGCCATCTGTCCAGAGAGTCCGAGCTCCTCTGTGCCAGTGCCACACCCAGCAGAGCCTGGCTCACACTGGTGCCATGGCAATGCCACCACGGCCAGCCTTTCCCAGCCCCGTAACCATGGGAATGCGCGCAGGGCTGTGGGCCGCTCGTGCGATGCTTGGGGGTGGGGTGGCGGGTTGCCGGGCCCAACCTGCTCCTAGGGCTGCGTGCAGCAGAGCCGGAGCCCCGGCAGTGGCTGCAGGCCTGCGTGACGGTCCGCACATTGCCCCCACGGAGGGCCTGGGGTGCATCAGGGAGAGGGAGGGCAGGAAGCAGACCGTGTGGGGCGGAACGCACAGGAGCTCCGGGACGGAGCGCGACGGACGGGGCTGGCTGGCCATCACGTGCAAGTGCAAAGCTCCAGCCACCTCTGGCCGCCTGGGTCCCAGCTGTTCAGGATCACGGAGACAAGACAGGTGCTGCCAGCTGTTCCACCACCCACAGCTGGAACCTCCCAAGGCCTCCCGAGGGGAAGCTGCGGGACAAGAGAGCTTGAGAGCCGGCCAGAAGAGCAGTGCTCAAGGAAGAGGCCGCCCCGCGAGCGAGCCAGACGAGCAGTCAGGCCCCCAGACCTGGCTCTTCCCGAAGGCAAGCCCTGTTCCTAAGGCTCGAGCCCCCACAGCAGGAGCCCAGGCCCGCAGGGAAGCCCCGGCTCACCCGCACCCCCTCCGGGTCTCTCTCGGCACCGCCCGCTACTGCTCTGTTAGAATTCTCTGCCTCAGATCTCACGACCGCCACATGAATGCTCCTTTGCAAAGATGGAATTCTTTTTTTGTTTGTTTGTTTCTTTGTTTTGTTTTTTTGAGAGAGTCTTGCTTTGTAGTTCAGGCTGGCTCTGCGCTCACCATGTAGCCCAGGCAAGCCTCGAACTCAGCAATCCTCCTGTCTCTGCCTCCCGAGTGCTGGGACTACAGGCGTGAGCCACCACGCCCGGCAGATGGAATTCTTATACCTCATCCTGAGGCCTGGTCTCTTCCTGCCCCTTAGGACCCCACCCCCAACCCTGGGGGCCAGGAGCCTTGTCTCGAAGGTAAATATGGGAGTCAGTGGCTGGTCTCCCTCCACTGCCCACCAGGGGGCTCCACACCACTTCCATCAGCCGCCACACTCTGGGCAGAGAACTTCTGGCCTGGCCCAGGCCCGATCCCCGGCAACCTCTCCTTACTGTCCGTCACCGTGTTCACTGGCTGCGGACTGAAGCTTAGCAGCATTAATCAATGGTCCTTTCAAAGCCAAACAAGGCCACTAACCACCTGGACCTCACCCCCCAAGCCCCAGGCAGGGACTGTCGCATGTCGCACCCCCACTTTCCCTTGGCCCAGTCACTTCCCATCTGCCTCCCAAATCTGTCCTCTGCCAAATCTGCCCTTGCTGCCAGCCGTGGTGCCAAACCCAGTGGATGCATCTGAAGCCTTTTCTTAAAAGGCTGCTTAGCTGCGTACAGACATTTGCCAGCTTCTTGTTGTCATGCTCTGTGTCTGGTCCCCAAGATCCCCGTCATCTGGTCTCCTCCCACCTCTCTGGCTGCTCCTTCTCAGCCGCCATGGCGGCTCCTGCTCCTCCTTGGATTCGGGCATGCTGCAAACCTTCCCGGCTCGGGCTGAGCTCTGCCACGCTCCGCCCTCCACCTGGGAGGCCTCACCTGTGCCCTGGTACTGAGCACCGTCAAAATTTCAGCAGTCCCCACGTCCACCTGCAACCCAAGTCTGAGCTCCAGCTGCCCCTTGGCACCCCTTGCATGTCTCCCCTGCACCCCTCTGAACGTGTCACCCACATCCCACAGGAAGCACCCAACCCCGCCGGTGATACGGCCCCTAAAACCCGCTCTTTCCCCACGTTGCTCACTCCAGAGAGCTCGCGCGCAGGCTGTCCTCCTCAATGCTCCTAGATCTGTCCTCTCCCGCCGACTCGGTCCCTCAGATGCCGAGCTCCTTCCGCTGAACGCGCCCTCTCCCCTCCTCGGGCTTTGCCCGGCCAGCTCAGACCCACGGCTCCGGTTTCAGGCTAGACGTCCTTTCTCCAGGAAGACTTTTCTCTCGCAGCAGACTCAGTCTGGCCCTCCAAATATTTGTTCTTTCATTACTCAGCTTCACTTCTGTACACCTGAGGCCGTCCTGACGCCCCTCTCTGAGCTGCATGTTCTCTGTCTGAACAGCTCTCACTGCCTCCTGCTCGTGGCAGATGTCTGAACGTCTGTCCTGTTGCGGCTGGCCAGCGTGTTCGGAATGTCCTCCCTCCACGTGGGCAGCTTCCCACACAGTGCCAACCTCACCTACAGTGCAGCTCAGAACTCGCAGCCCGAGCCTTCCTCGCAGGTGGTAGGCAGGGTTGCCACCGAGGCTCTGCCCGCCGATGGCAGTTCTGTGGGACCTGGAAAACCGCAGCGCAGAGGCACTGTGGCGAGTGGATCTGAGATTTTGGCGAGTGCAGCAGTGGAGGACTTTGGATTTCCTGGACAACCACGCGGCACTCCTGGCAGCCTGTCCACAGCACTGCTGGTGTGAGCGGCTGTGCCCGTGGCCACAGTGAGAGCAGGGCGTGGCCCCAGTGAGTCCCCGAGTGGGCTGTGCACTGCTGCCACTGCGCTGCCACTGGCCGGAGCTCTGGGCTCCTGGACACAGCTGGGCCTCCGAGTGCCTTTGAATGTGTTGTATTTCTGCAGAGCGGAGCACTTCACAGAACGGAGTACTTCCACAGAGCGTCTTCCTAACCGACATTCCCAGAAAAAAGAATTATATAAACATATAGCAAAACGTTTATATATATTCATTTATTTTCTTTTTGCTTGGAACTCAGGGTCTCATGCAAGTAAGGAAGGTGTCCTGCCACTAAGCTACATCCCCAGCCCTAAAAAGAGATTTATCGTGTGGTACCACCTCATGTGGAGGCTGGGCAGCCCACTGCCATGCGCAAGCTGGAGCAGGCGAAGGCATCTTCAAAGATCTGAGAGCCAGGAATCCCGAAACCCAGTGCTGCAGCTCAAGTGTGGGTGGGGGAAGCAGAATCCATCTTCTTCCGCCCTTTCATTTCATCCAGACCCTTGACAAGTGGGATGGTTCCCCCCTTCACTAGAGACATCACTCCTCTACCCGTTCACATGCCAATCTCTTCCACTTGCACAGACACATCTAGAACCAATGACAGATACCTGTGGCCCAGGCAGACTGGCCTTCACTCTCTAGTCACAGGCTTGGAGCCTAGAGGAGAGGGACAACCCAGAGCAGCCTGCAGCTGCGTCCCCAGACTCTAGCAAGACACCTGTCATCTAAGAAAAATTTACCAATTACTTACCCAGTGAAGGAACAGGCGCCCAGCAGACCCAGAGCCTACAGGGAGGGAAGACATGAGAGCCCAAGGAGCCTGGAGCCTCAGGCTGATGCTCGCCACCCTGCCGTGCCCTTTCTGAGTGCTGCCCCCACCCCAGCTGAGGGCAGCCACGTTCTGCCTTCTTGCCCAGCTGGTGGGGTGAAGTTCTTGGGCCCCGGGCCGATTGTGTTCCAAGGTGTACATGCCAGCCCTCGAATCCGCGTTCAGGAAGCCTTTCCTATGCCCTCCAGCCCTGAGACACTTGCTCACACTCACACCCGGGCTTAGCTTCTGCCCTGGGGTCTTCCTCAGTCCGTCCAGCTCCCAGGACAGAGAGCAGCCCGCTTTTACCTCCCCAGAAGAGAGGAGCCCAGCAGTTGGAATCCTCAGAGGGCTTCTGGGAGGAGGAAGCCAGACTGGGGGTGGGGAACTGCTCTCCTTACAAGGACCCAGCACCCCAGAGCAGCCCCTACGGACGGAATCCCGCACTGTCTCCCTGCCTCGCAGTCTGCTCACCATTCCTGGCTCCTCGAGATGGGTCTGAAAGGCACCTGGGGATGTGGGTTTCTCCCCCGCCTCAGCTCTCTTCCACCGGCTCCTCAGCCCGGAGCCGGGACTCCTCTCCCCTTGGCCAGTGTCAAGGCCTCGCCCAGGGCGCAGGTCAGCCTGGCCAGGGAGCTGGACCGCAGCTCATCTGCCACCTAGTGGCGGACATGAGCTTCGCTCTTCTCGACCTGCCCGGTGGTCTGACACCAGCGCCCTTTTGGCCAGTCCCTCCTGATACACCTGGGGAAACTGAGGCCCTCAGAGAAGAGTTTGCCAGACAGGGCACCAGCCAGAAACATGAATTCTAGATAAGGATCCTCACCTTGGAAGGGATTAGAAAATTCTTAAATGAAAGTGGAAGGAACAAGAGGAAGACTTGTTCCTAAGAGTAGAGCCACTAACCAAGGGAGGGACACTCCACAAAGCAAGTGCTTCTGCCACTGCTAGTGCCACAAAGTAACTGCCAACCCTAACTAGCCACTATTAATATTAACTAACCACTGACAAGCCCACAGTCAGTCACTAGTTCTCAGCCACTACTTTTTACACCTCTAAATGCTAATACTAATTGCTAACTAATACTAATATAAATTAATCCCTAACATCTAATGCTAACCATCAACACTACTATGTTAATTCTACCAACAGTTAAAACTCAGAGGGAAAAGATGCATTTTATGATCATGATGTTGCAGGTGATTGTGTGCACATTTTTTTCAAGAATACACTAGAGCAATGTTTCTGGAAGCCATTTACCTAAGCATACCATGTGCATCACACAGGCTTAAAAGGCCAACTGTAGAATTTATTCCAAAATTCTGGTCATTTATTCTAAAGGGTTTTTAAGGGTACATGTACACGCAAGGAAATTTATTATCACAGCTATCTACTGAAAAATGAGGATCAATTGTTACTCACAGAGGGTTTGTTAAATCATTGCTGGCTGAGGAAATGGTATCATACAGACTTGACACATTTGGTACCAGAAAAGTTTCTGCAACTGTTCCACAGTGTCCATTTACCTTTTAAAAATATCAGTTTTGGTGAGATATTTCACTTACCATAATATTTACCCTCCCTCAATGTGCAGTTTTGTTGGTTTTTTGAATATTCACAGTTTGTAGCCATCACTACTATCTAATTTTGGAACATTTATCACTTCAGAAAGAAATCTTGCCAGTTGTGGTGGCCCATGCCTATAATCCCAGCATGCGGGAGGCACAGGCAGGAGGATTGCTGAGTTCAAGGCTTACCTGGGCTACATAGTGAGTTCAGGGCCAGCCTGAACTACAAAGTGAGACCTTGTCTCAAAAAACAAAGAAAGAAGAGAGAGAAAGAAAGAAAGAAAGAAAGAAAGAAAGAAAGAAAGAAAGAAAGAAAGAAAGAAAGAAAGAGAGAGAGAGAGAAAGAGAGAGAGAAAGAAAGAAAGAGAGAAAGAAAGAAAGAAAGAAAGAAAGAAAGAAAGAAAGAAAGAAAGAAAGAAAGAAAGAAAGAAAGAAAGAGGAAGAGAGAGGAGGGAAGGGAGGGAGGGAAGGAGGGAGGGAGGGAGGAAGAAAGGAGAAAATAATCTTGCACACATTGATCTACCCCAGAGATTTCACATTAACAAAGCGGAATCCTACGTGATGGGGACCTCCATGACTGTATCTCCCAGTCTGTGCAAACTGGTAGGTGTTAGCGCTGCATTCCCCTCTGTTACGGAATCACCATTCTGTTGTGTGGATTTACCACTTTTTACCACATTTTCTTTTTGCACTTTCTTCTTTAGCTGATGGGTGTTTGGGTTGTTTCCACCACTTGGCTATTATGAATAATGATGCTGCCAACTTTTGTGTACACCTTCTTGTGTAAAGACAAGCTTACAGCTCTCTTGGTTAGACCCCGGGAAGTGCTTTTGCTGAGGAAATCAGCGTTTGGCTTTTCAGGAACCTGCAAGCACTTTTACCAATGCAACTGACCCTTTTAGGTTTCTACAGCATGCACGAGGCCCCCAATTTCTTCACAATCTCAGCAATATTTATTCTTCCATATCTTTCACTTCCACCAAAGTTTTTAAGCAGTATTTCACCGGGCTTCCACCTGTATTTTCCTAAGGATGAATGATGTTGCACATCGTGTTACGTGCTTTTGGCCATTTGTGTGTCATGTGTTACTTTTAAGCAAAAAAACAAGACACAAACTTATAAATGTATTATGACTTCGAGGTGTTTCAAAAACGCAGAGAAAGCTCTTTAAGGAAACAAATAGAAATATCAGTGAGGAATGTTGCAAAGTAGTAAGATAATGGTTGATTTTTACCTTCTTTAATTCTCCCTGTATCTCCCAAATGCCTATGAAGAATGTGTTATTTTATGATCAAGATAAAGGAAGGAACATAAGATGCGTTTTCAAGCCCACATTTTGACTCTGATGCTTGTCCAGCCAGGCAGGAGCCAGGCAGCTGGGCATCACGAGAACAGCGTGAACTTGGGTTTCACATAACGGCATCTCCCCTCCCGGGAGCACTCGTGAGTGTGAGGGAGGAGGACGGCCATCGGCCCCACCACGCACCCCCTCTGCCACCCTCACCCTGGCCCCGCTGCTCCTGCGGCACAGAAAGGAAATCTGGCCCGGACAGCCCATGAGAGACAAGCAGATCTTTGTGCAGAAAAAGAGCAGGAGAGCTCAGACATGGCCCAGGATGGGACGGATGGCACCTGGCTATCAGCCCGAGTGGGTGTAGGTTGTGTGAGGGTGGCGGGGTAGCGGGGCAAAGGCGGGGGGTCAAGGAGGTGCCTGAGGAGTGAAGTCTTCCTGGAGGCAGGGAGAGCGGCTCTGAGTTGTGCAGGACACGTCTGCTGTGGGTCAACCAGGCAAAGGGCCAGTTTCACCCTGACCTGGACAGTGTCATATGGTTGTTCTCTGCCCTGCGATCCCTCCACCCATCAGCCGGCAAACGGGTCCCCGAAGACAATGCCCGGCTCCACTCTGCCCTCTTGTTGAAGAGGAGTGCGGCAGAAGGGTGGACAGTGCTACTGAGTTGCAGCAGGAGACGGGCTGGGACACAGAGCACATGGCGGGGAGGACGGAAGAGCAAGATCTGGAGCTGAGGATCCTCTACCCCAGACGAAGACGAGGAAAGAGACAAGTGATTCCCAGAAGAACACACCCAAAAGGCTGATGGGCGCAAGAGGACGTGTGCACACCGGGCCAGCGTGAGGGACACACAAACGGGAACGTCAGCGTGCTGCCGCTGTGCGTGTGCCACTAGCACGAGCACCGCGGGGATGACAGGATCTGGGCCCGGGGCCCTGGGAGCCGAGGGCCGTGGGGGGTGCAGTTCGCGGCCGCAGTCTGACGGAGAGTGTTCTTAGCATGACATGGGAGGCGTGACTGATGCTTCGAGACTCGCTCTACCAGCCCAGAAGGCACACGCCGACGGATATCTACTCCAGGGCGGGGCACAGCGCGCCCTCGGGTGATGGCGCCGTGCAGCACATACGCAGTCAAAACAGTGCACCAGATGTACATGCCTAGCAACTGGGGAGAGGGATCGCTAAACAGCACAGTGCGATGGAGAGAATTGTAGGAGCAGGATGCAAAATACAACCGACAGCACTTATATAAGTTCCAAACAGACAACTGAAGAGCTCATTTTTGCAAGAAGCATAGAAACACAAGGATTCGCGTTAAACTCACTGGCTTCTGTGCCTATGGGAGGAGGGGAATGAGAGAGCAGATGGGGACCAAAGAGAACACATTTTAAAAACAAATGAACACGAGGAGCCTTGCAGAGTCTAGTGATGACAATACAGAATGAGCCAAGGAATGAGAGACACAACGTTACCAACTGGAAGCCCAAAGAAGACATTCAGCTGTGCCCCCTTCGGGATGCCTTGATGCACTCAAACGTGTGCCATTTGTGTACGAGTTTATTGGTTCCTCCAGGCTTTGGGCTGCGGCCCTGATCCTGGCGAGAGGACCTTAAGAACAGGCACAGAGTAGCCAAGGGAGTCCGCAGAAGGCATACACAGGCAGGGCGAGGTCAGCAGCATGGCGCGAGGGCTCCCACGGTCTCTTCTCCAGACAGTCACGGGCACCATGCGGCTGCCAAGCTCAGGGGTGGGCCTCAGCTGTGCGGTGTGGCCAGCCTAGCACACAGACGTCAGCGCCTTGGTGCCCGCGTGGGAAGGTACAGTCCATTTCGTACAGGTCCTTCGGGCTGGCAGAAGTTCAGGGTCATGGCCGTGCCACTTGCGTGAGATCTCGGTCCTCACCTCCAGAGACAAGGAAGAGGATGTCAGGAAGGCCCCGCTGCCACTCACTACCCAACCTCCCGCAGCTGAGGGGCAGGGGGTGCTGTGTGGGAAAGCAGTGAGAAGGGAAAGGCCAAGGTTGTCACTGGCGCTGACTGCTCAGTACCGCCTGCAGAGGGCGCTACGTCCTCCTTCTTTGAGTACATTTGCCCATTGCCTTTAATTCATTTTTTTACCTTTTAGCACTCCTTTGAGCCCAGTCATATCATTTATGGGTGTTCTCTTGAGTTCTGGGCCAGGCACCTGCTCTGTCCCCCTGAATGACTCTGACTACCTGTACTTGGGGTTCAATTCTGTGAGCTGAAGTGCACCCACCGGGACTCCGCCCTGAGGACGTGAATGAAGACAGGGAAGACCCAGACTTCCGTCCGAGGGACAAGAGAACAGAAAGCTAAACTGCCTGGGGGAAGCAAGAAGAGGAGTCTGTATCTTCAAGTCTCCGCAGGGCTGTCGGGGACATGGACTGGGAATGCTGAGCTGGGGGAATACAGAGCTGAGCTTGGGCTGGGATGAGAGGTCAAAGGGAGGCAGCTTCTGTTCACATAAAGACGACCTTCCCACAGCTGCCCCAGTACAGAAAGCACTAGTGAGAACAGTAAGCTCCTTGTCACCAAAGATATGTAACCTGGACTCCAACACCGCCCCCCCGAGACAGACGTCTCAACTGTCCTGTCGAACCTCCTTTCCCAGACCCACTGAACTTCCCAGGCTCAAGACCAGCTACTCCCGGATACTGCAGCTCTGCGTCTGCTTTCCAGAGCCAGGGAAGGCCGCAAAGGACTCAGAGAGCCTGGTCTGGAAGTGCGGAGAGTCAGGAGAAAGGAGCAGTCAAGTGCAAAAGTGGCAGGGGAGGCAGAGACCACCCCACCCAGGGACAGAGCCAAGTGCAACCAGGTCTCTACGGAGGGCTGCGTCCTTGACAGGCCCCTGGCCACCAGGGGGCGCCGTGACCCTGCCTGTATGCACTGTGCGGGCCTCCGCGTCTGGTCTGAGCTGGATTTTCCCACTTCTGTGCACACAGCAAGAAGACACTCTGGGTAAATCCACCGGCTTCTCTGGGTGGGCTTCCCTTCCCATCCATCTGCATCTTCCACGATTCCACACATACCACAGTGCTTCAGCTCTGTCCACTCACTGGACCTCCAGTTCTGCTTGGTCTAGTCTTTTCGTGTCTCTTTCTTCTAGGGTCTTTCAGTGTCCCATGCTCTGCTCTGGGTCTGCCTCACTGTCTCTCAATCTCACTCTATTTCCCAGCTCCCTGTATGGCTACCTCTTATTGTCTTGGTTCCACCGTGTTGGTTTGTTTTCACTGCCCCTTCCCCAGCAGGAGTACTCCTCCCCAGCTCTCCCTTGACACCTGAAGGACCTCCTTCCGCCTCTTGACAAGTAGACAGTAGACCTTGTAGACAAGTAGACAAGTAGACCTTGGCTCAGGTCAGAGGAGGGATGAGTAAAAGACATCTATAGAAAGCTTTCAGGTTCTGCTTGAGCCAGGAGCTCAGCAATGATACCCACTAAAGGTTGAAAGAGTGAGAATGACAGGAGTCAGCTTGAGATGAGAGGGGGGCCTTAGGACTGGTGGCAGGGGGAGCTCCATGAATCAGAGAAAATGAAGTCACACACCTCTTGGTTGAGGAAGCAGTAGAGGATGGCAACGATGAAGCCCTGTGGGACCACAGAGGAAAAACCATGAGAATAGCTTGGCATGCCCGCAAGTGTGCACAGTCTTTGTACTGCCTTCCAATCCATCCCCAGTCTATGCCTTGAGTCAGCTCTTTGCAAAAGAGGATTCCAACACACCCACCACTATGCGCCAGATATATTATCTTATGTAGTCATCGTAGCAAGCCATCCAGGACTTCCTGTCAGCCTTGCCTCTCCTTCTTTGTTTCTGCATCTTCTATCAATGAGTGCATCGCTCAGAACATAATAGGTGCTCAGTACAGGATGGATGGATGGAAGGAAGGGCGGGTGGATGGGTGGATGTTAGACAGAGGGATGAGTGGATGGATAATGGGATGGCTGGATAGGGTAGCTGAATGAATAGACAGATAGCAGGATGGATGGATGGAAGATGGACAGACAGTTGAAGAGATGGGTGAATCACAGCAGTCTTCACCCAACTGTGAAAATAGCCAAGACTGCCCACCCAAGTGCCTGCAGGGAAAGAGCACCTGTGCAGGCCTCACCTGGAAGGAGCCCAGCCCCAGCTCCAGGGGGAGGCGAATGCCCAGGCCAGCATCATCGGGCAGAAAGTTAAAGACAATGTAGTGAATTCCAAACAGTGGGATGAGGAGAAGAGTTGACTTAGACAGACGCCTATAGGGAAGGAAAACTCTGAGGGTCCAGGCTGGGAGGAGAAAATCCACACGCACCGGTTTATACCATCCAGCACCTCCACACATCTACCCAGAACACTCCACCCTCCACATTTCGCTGGCCTTCCTTGCTATGGGGCACCAGATTCTGTTCTAGCTTGTTCCAAACTCTGTGCAGTTTTTAAAATCTAGTTCAAACACTACTTTGTCCTGGAAGCGCTTCCTGACCCTCCCCTCCCCCCATCCCTGATTTCAAAGGATCTCCATCACCAGTTCACTGTTGGAACTGATCCTGCTCTTAGACTGTGTAGTTCGCTCACTAATGTTTTGGGGTCCCCACCTTTCCTACACCACCATCTCCTGGAGTGTTGGGACCACATCTAGCCTCTCTTGGGAACATAGGAAAGAAGATGGGGTCGAGGTCATAAATGCCTGTCCAGTGAGAAATAAGTACATTGAATTGCTCCCTTTATATCTCTTCCCCCAGCCCCTCAACACACACGCACGTGCATGCGTATATACACACACACACACACTCACACACACACGAGTACCAATACTGAGAGTGGGTGTGCTGGCTTCCCTGTGCTGGCTCCAGTTTCCTCAGCAAGATGCGGATGATATTGAGAAAAAGACCAAAGTTCACCTAGAAATGAGATGCAGGAAGATGGAGAGCAAGGGCCAGGGATTGCCCCAAGTGGCCTATGGTGGAGCCCTGGCCATTTTAGGGCACTAGAAACACCAAATCTTTGAGATGTGGGAATGTGCCCGAGGGTGGATGCACTGATGGTCGCTCTAGAACAGTGGTGGTGAACCTACGGCACACGTGCCACAGACAGCTATTTGTACCATTGAAAGCTCTAACAGGTTCGCCATCCTTGTTCCAGAGCAACATAGCCTGAGACTTGAAGTCCCACATGGGGCTCTGGAAGCACAGAGTGGGGTTTAGGAAACCTTCCTTCTGCACCCTGGGAGCAAGGGTGAGAGAGTCACCTGCCTTCAGTGTCTGTCACTGAACAGTCCCTACATTGACAAAGATCCCCATATTTACAGAACCATACAAGGCTGTCCTCATAGCCTCCTGTTCTGAGTGGGAACCAGGCAGGATTCCTCAGCCCCCACCCCAGCTTTTCATCCGACAGTGGATTATCTGTGGCCAGCACACCTATTGACAGGGTGCTAAGACTGGGAGACGGCTGCCTAGAGATCAGCAGACCAGGTGAGGTTGAGCTTCCCGACTCCTGGCCTGGAGTCATGTTTCCTGCTGTGGCAGCCCCTCTGCAGGCCGAGGGAGGCTGGCTGAATAAACCAAAGGACACTGGCCTCAGGGACTGACCCCAACAGAGAGGACGATGGGGCCTTTGATGATCCACCAGTAAGGGGAGCTGTCATCTAGGTCCCAGCACCTGAGGAGAGGACAGGCCAAGGTTGAGGCCAGCCCGCTTTTCTACAATAAAGAAGCCCCCTTTCTCTCTCTACTCCCAAGCTCCTCTTTTCCACGGCGTTCATGGCTAATGCCTCAGCCCACCTCCCTCTGGCTATATCTTCTGTCTCAGCCATGTAGGCCCCCTCCCAACCCAGGCTGGGCCAGCTTTTCTCCACCTCAACGGGCAAACCAATCTGTCTGTTTCCTTGCTGGCTGGGCACAGCTCATGCTCCGGAGGACCACTGACGACTCCAAATCTCCCTCCCCACCCCGTCAGCCCTGACGATCTGGGCCCTTCTGCCCGGGGCTTGCCGAGCTATCTGCCGGCAGCCCCTCCTCCACCTCACTGGAGCTGGACCTTGTTCTCTCTTCCCAGGCTGGAGAAAGGCCGTGGGGCCCGGCCATCTGACCTAGCCCCTGCCCACCAGGTATAGGGAGAAGGCAGCTGCTAGGACTCACGCGATGTCCTCGAAGGCCAGCTTACAGCCCACCCAGGTTCCTGTGCATAGCATGGGGACTCCTGCGCACAGAAGAATTTGAGAGAAGGGTCTGTTTCCATGCCTCTGAGGTTAGTTCCCTACCTCCCGCTGCTGTTGCCAGCCACACAGACTGCAAAGCTGGGCAGCAAGGAAGGCCTGAGGGACCACTTACTAAAGCAGTAGGGCTACAGCCCGTCCCCTCTCCTCTCTGGGCTTCAGGGCTCCCTGGGCCTTCCTAGCCCACAGTGCTCACCCCAGCCAGCAACAACCAGCCGCCAGAAGGCTGTCCGGGAGCTGGGAGATGTGGAGGCCAGCAGGCAGCTCAGGTAGACGGCTTCTGCCAACAGCCAGCTGAAGTTGGTCATGGTGGCAAAATGGGAGATAGCCACAGAGACCTTGCACAGGACCTGGGGGCAAGAGACCTGGGTGTTTCATTACACCCTCCAACCAGACCTTCCCTACCCCACCAAGACCCTGGATCTCTAGGCCCCTCCACCTCCATCCAACTCTAGGGCTGCCCCAGGCCGGATGGGGCACTACAAGGTAGTAGCCAAGAACACAGGTGTGGGATTGTGACAGGCTGGGTTCAAGTTGACCAGCTCGTAGCCACGGAAGCTTGCTTACGTTTAGCTTTCCACTTGTGAAGAGAAAAGCTCCTAGCGCCTGTCTCATGCCCCACCCCTGGGAACCTGCACAGCACTGCTACCACTCATGTTCCCTTTCACCCGGCCTTCTGGACTCTGTGGGTCATGGATCTCACACATAGACCTCGGAGCTGCAGACGCCGGCCCGGGAGGGGATGATCGTGCATGCGCATATCGGCTCACCAACAGTGGTGAGCAGCAGCGAGGCCTGGAGACCCAGCCCTCACCTTGCCTGCTGTCCCTTAGCTACACAACAGAGCTAAAAGGATGCCTCTGTCTTGGAAGAATAAAGGAGATCATATCTACAAAGCACTTCGCATGCTGCCTCGCACACATATGTGCTCAATACTCAATTATTAATGCTTTCATTAATTAAGTCAGGTCCTCTGGGTTTGTTCGTTCGCTGATTGCTTCACTTTGAGGCTGCTTTGGGCTCCCGTACAGACAGCCTCCTAGGAGCTCAGCCTCCACACTGCCCTTCCTTGTTCTCCTCTTTTGTGGCCCCCTCCAAGCCCTCTGTCTTCAGGTATTTCCACTTTAACTCAAGTCCTTGCTGCTAGCCTGCCTGCCGCCACCACCTACCTAGCTCTTTTTCTGTGAAGCCCTTCTGGTCTCCCCCAGCCCTCAGCTTCTTCCACCCGGAAGTCCCCAGATCTGTGCACATGAGGGAGCCCAGGGCCACCCACAGCATGGCACAGGCACGCTGAGCCTGTGTCCGGCCTCCCCTCCCCCCGGCCTTTACGGTGGAGAAGCCGCAGTGCTCTGTGTCATCTCGGAAGAGGGCTGCGTCCCTCAGGAATACAGCTCCGGCCTTGAGGATGAAGGTGGTGAACAGCTGGGTGTGGATATAGTTCCGAGGACAGCGGAGCCTCCTGGAGGAGTGAGAGATGAGGAACAGCTGGCCAGTGGGGAGAGGGGGTTCTGGGTACCCAAGAGGGGCCTGGCTTGGCTGTACCAAACTGATCAGGAGTAAGTGGAACTGAATGAAAATGAATCAGATCAAGCCAAATCCATTGGAATCAAGCCCAACTAAATCGATCCAGGTGGAGCTGGACTTGACATTTTAGCCTTGCTGGTCAGCTGAGCAGACACTGCCCTGGGCTCTGGCAAAGAAGCAGGAGCAGAGAAACCACTCATCCCTGCTGCAGGAGACCCCACCCAGGGCTCTGAGGCTGAAACGGAGCCCCCTGCGTTATCAGAAGACACCCCGCCCGGGCTAGAGGCTTTCACCTGCCAGGTGTGGGCTCGGACTTTGACTATCTGAGCATCAGAATAATCAAGAAGGGCTGGGCTTCCATGCAGGGAACAGGGACATAAGGGGGACTCCCGAACAGCATGAGCCCCGGGTAAGCAGAGGCGCGGCTGTAGGAGTGTGTTTTGGGTGTGTGAAAAGATGGCCAATATGTTGGAGGAAAAGGAAGACACGGTCACGGCGCTTGGACCCCAGAAGCTTGTAACTATCCTGGCAAAGGCACACTCGGTCCTCTGGGCGATGGGGAGCCAGCGAAGGCTGCTGGGCAGGCGAGGACGGTGAACCTGAGAGCAAGCAGGATGGCAATGGCCACAAAAAGGGCTACGACAGAGATGCTATGGCCCATGGTGTAGACGATCTTCACGGTGGAGAAGTAAGACACCTGGGGAGGGCGACAGAAGACAGTCTGAGCGCTGGGGACAGGGGGCTTGTCAGTCAAGCAGAAGCAGATTGGCAGCCCCCCCCCCGCCTCCCTCAGGCAGGGCAGGGAGAACCCCGTGTGAGAGAGACACTTGCTCTGTCCTCTCTCCGCCAGCCCTGCTGGGGCCTGATGGGTGGAGACGCAGAGAACGGCGACTGCTTATCCCTGGGGAGTGACGGAGCCCCAGAGGAAACCAGACATGCTACTGACATCCCGCTTGCTCGCCAGCTTGGGAACACAATGTCCCCGCATAAGCGGACACTGGGAACAGCCACGGGCGGGCAGGGAAAACCCCTGTCTGTGCCTGAGTGTTGGAACAGATCAGAGTCCCGCGTGGCCAGCAGAGACGAGGGCACAGACCCTGGTCCCAGTCCTCACTCTCCTGCCTCTCTTGGCTTCATTCTCCTCAGAAGAAAATGCCCACACTCGTGTTGGGCCTCTCAGGGCCAAGGAGAGGAAGAAACAGGGTTGTGAGGGTGCACGTGCCTGCCCAAGGCCCTGCTCCACAAGCAGCATACAGGGTGCTGGCTGCAGCCTGGGGGTCCCTGTGATCACTGTGGGCTGGAGTCACCCTCTTGCCTGCACCATAGTGTGGTCACTGCCTGTGGACTGAGGACCAGGGGAGGGAAGGATCTTGCCAGTGCTGCCTAGAGCTTTGGTCTTCTACAGAAGCCCTTGGTTCCCTGCCCTGAGGCCTAGCACAGAGGAGCTCACCAAGGAGGTGGGAGCCAGAACCTCTTCCCCACCCTCTTCCTCCCTTCTCCCTTCATCCAAGCTGCCCATATGTCAGCCATGAGTAGCCCGCAGATGACCTCACCACACCAAACACTTTAGCGCCCCCTGTTGGATGACCCCCCCACCCTGCAGTCTGGGGTTGGAGCCTGGACCTTTACACTGAGCCACACCCACTGCCCTTTTTAATTTTTGTTTGTTTTGAGACAGTCTCACTCAGGCACTAAATTGCCCAGTTTGAGTTTAGATTCATGATTCTCCTGCCTCAGCCTCACAGAATGCAGAGATTACAGGTGTGTGCCGCCGCCCCAGGGGACTGCTGATTCCACTTTAATGGCTGGACTGGAAATGGCAGCCCACCAGCCCACCAGCCCCCCAGCTGTGCAGCCCCCCACTCCCATAAATGTCCATGCCAACCCTTCCTCCAAGATGCCCAAAGCCTTTTACCTCCTCAGCCAGCAACTCCAGGGACACAGGGCAGGCCACAAGGTGCGGCGGGAAGGGATCTGACCACCCTGTGATGGTGCAATCCCGCTTCACGGTCCCTGGGGAGACGGGAATCCGGTCACCGTGGCTGCTGCCCTCTCCCAGGAGGGGTAGAGGAGCCCGGCGCACAGTAGGACTGCACGGCAACCTCGGCGGTGGCAGAGGTGTGCCCGGTCCAGGGCCCGCCCTGGGACCGCTGGTCTGGCCACACGCCGAGCCTCGCTTTCCAGCCTCCAGCTGCCTCTGTTAACAGAGGGCATCGCTCCTCAGAGGGCAGAGGAGTGGTGGCTGACCCTCAGCATGCCCCGGGCGGCAGGAGAAAGGCAGGCCTCTCTGCCTGGAGGGGCACTCCGGCCAGACCTAGCGGGGAGGCTGGCAGGGGCAAGTCCCTTCCACCCTCGCATTCTGGGCATCTGAGCACCCAGCCAAGCCCTGCCTTCCTCCACCTTCGCAGCCGGCCTCCTGCTACCAGCTGCACGTGGCTGCTTGGTGCCAGCTGCACCCACCCTGTTTGTGCTCTGCTCTCTGACCCTCCCCGTGCAGGTGAGTGTCTTACTCTTGTTGAGGAGAGGGCAGGGGCCAGGGTCATGCCAGCAGAGGGGGGCTGACACTCAATCCAGGCCTGCCTGCCTCCAAAGTCAGCAATGACGTGCCCTCTAGGCTGTGCCACCGTCCCAGAGGACATCACCCCCACCCCTGCCATCTACACAGCCAGGACCTCTCACCCGGCTCCGAGCTGAAGTGGGAGAAAAATTCCGGGCAGGGCAGGGTCACCCACTCTCCGGAGCCCGCCGCAGGCCAGCACAGCAGCCCGTCCCAGGTCTGAGGGCAGCCTAGACGGACAGACGGAGACGCAGGGTAGCCCGCCACGGGCAGCAGCCCAGCCCTCGAGAGGCGAGGCTGGGGCGGGCTGGGTCCGGGACGCCCGCACACCCGCCGCCGTACTCAGGGAGGTGTTGGGCGCGCCCCCCGCTGCCTGCAGACATGTGCTCTCCTCCTCTCGCAGCCGGGTGATGAGGTCACATTCAGGGTGCGCGCGTCCTTGGACCTGCGGAGAGGGAGCGGGCTGAGCCGGCCAGCTGGGCGCTGCCCCTGGACTCTGCCCAGGGCCCGGGACAGGGACGGAGCCTGAGTCACCGCTGTGCCCTGGTCCTAAGCATGGCCTGCCGCACAGCACTCCAGGTGTGTCTCGGTGGAAGGAAGAAAAGAAGGGAGGAAGGGAGCAACGGAGAGAGGAAGGGAGGAAGCAAGGACAGAGGAAGAGGGGAAGGAAAGAAGAAAAGCGAAAGGAAAGGAAGGGCAGGCAGAGGTTTGAACGGAAGTTAGCCCCTCTCGTCTCACGGAATTATGTTCTGGAACACATTGAATTAATTCTTCCAAGGGTCTCTCAACAGTGCCCAGCTCAGTCCCTAATGTGGCCTTTCCTCTGCCCTACAGAGTCCGTCCTGCTCTCCTTGCCACAGAGATGGTTCTGTTCCAGCTCCCTGGGCAGACAGGACAAGGGCCCCAGAGAGTCCTGCGGACGTGTGGCCTTGCATATTCACAAAGGCAGAAGGCCCTGCTGATGTGCGCAAACAGTCTTGCACGACCCAGGGTTATCACCTCGTAAGAAGGAGGAGGGAGGTCAGAGTCAGAGAACTAGATTTGATGATGCGAGTGGGGGGAGAAAAAGAAAGAGATTGAGAGACAAAGATATTGTGAGCCACGGAAAAGGCAAGGAAGTGAACCCTAACCCTACAGACTTCGTCAGGAACTCAGCCGGACGCTCAAGGGCTCACTGCAAGGGTGCATCGGGGTTCAGGGGGGCGGTGCGTGGATGCATGAATACATGACTGAGGTGGAGCAGCAAGCGGATATGATGTACAGGCAGATGGATGGATGGATGGATGGATGGGTGGATGGATGGGTGGATGGATGGATGGGTGGATGGATGGTTGGATGGATGGGTGGATGGGTGGATGGATGGATGGGTGGATATATAGATGGGTGGGTAGATGGGTG